>JAXQQM020070264.1:0-115609 GCA_034641835.2 Pinus albicaulis | reverse complement strand
AATGAATGATGATGAGGACATTACCAGTTTCTTTTTAAGGGTTGCAGAAATTTTGAATAACATGAAAGCTCTAGGAGAAACCATAAAATAATGTCTAATTGTTCAAAATATTCTAAGATCTTTACCATCCAGCTTTAATTCCAAGGTTTCTGCCATAGAAGAAATAGGTGATTGGGAAGCTTTGACCATGAACCAACTACTTGGAAACTTAACAGCCTATGAGATGAGACTGCCATATAGGAAGTCAAATGTGAGGGAGGCAGCCTTTAAGATAGATAAGAAGAAAGAAGAAAGATAAGATACATGCTCCTGCTCTGATGAAGAAGAGGCCAAATTTATCAGAAGATTAAACAAAGGCTCAGGCAAGTATAAAGGTAAACTTCCATTTAAATGCTTTAACTGTGGAAGAGTTGGATACTATGCTTCTAATTTTCCTCATAAGAAAACAAAGAATCAAACTTAAGAATCAGAGAAAACAATATCAAAGAACTGGTAGAAATGGAAGAGATTGAATAGAAAATATTTTTATGCTCAGGATGACAACAGTGCATTTGAGGACTTAGATGAATCCTCTAGTGAAGAAGGGACCTTTGAATTTGTATTGATGGCCAAAGAAGATATTGAAGGATTCCATCTATAAGATGAGGAAGAATTTGAATTTGATCTTGAGGGGGAGCTAAGAAGTGCCCTAGAGGAAATAGACATATTTAAATTGAAGTGCAGAAAATAGAAATAAATTCTCCTCAAATATGTAAGAGAAGAAAAAAATTTAGAAGACCTCATTCAGTTGAAAGTTGAGCTTGAAGAAGCCAAGAAGGTAGAAGAAATTTTACTTAAGAAAATTGAGGATAAAATTCAGAAGCAATATAAATTGGAAGAAGAAGTAGTATGCTTGAGGAAGAAATTAGAAAACACCCAAAGGAAATTGTTAATAAACAATTCTCAAATGACAAGCTCAGATAAGTTGAATAACATACTAGATGCTCAAATATCTCCTTAGATAAAAACTGGGATAGGCTATGAAGGAGAAACAAGTAAATTCAAAGAAACAGATAACAGGAATATCATTTTTGTAAAAGCTATCAAGGATAATGAAGCAGCTTAGAAAGTTCCTACAGAAGAAGAAGTCTACAATGAAGTAAACAGGAACATGAAGGAACCTCAAATGACAAAGAAAGAAATAAATAAACAGTCAACTAAAAAAGGCTCATATACTCCTGAATATATAAAATTTGGAAGCTATCAAAGGAGATTCTTCCCCCCTATGAAAAATGTCACTTGTTATACCTGCCAAAAACTGGGATATATTGTTTCTTACTATCATAAAAGGAGAATCGATTCCAGCCAGCAAAGGATGAAAAACATGAAAAGACTACCTCAAGCAAACAAATGGAGAAGACAACACTTCATCAGGTACGCTAATTGTTTTTATGAGTATTGTTTTTAATGCAAGGAATTCGACCATAAAGCCAAGGAGTGCAGAACATATGGACAAATACTGATTTCCAAAACCTCAAGGAGATTTATGAATTATGGAGAGTTCACTCATACTCATAAATCTACTAAAAATATGATCAAATGCTGTGTATGCCATAAAATTAGACATATGCCTTCCCAATTTCCTCTCAAAGAATGTGGCCCATCTTCTGAGAAAAGGTGCCAAACAAATAGTTTCCTACAATGGAAAAAGAAGTTGAATAAGTGTGACCTATCTCTAATAGCCGAAGATCAGAAAAGCCAATGGTATTTGGATAGTGGATGCTCAAAGCATATGACTAGAGATAGAAGCAAGTTTATAACCTTTGATGAAAAGAAATATGGAAATGTAACTTTCAGCAATGATAAAGTAGGGAAAATCAAAGGAAAAGGCTCAGTCAGTCTGGATAATGGAAAAGGAAAGGCCCAAGATGTACTATTTGTGGATGGGATGAAAGAAAATATACTTAGTTTCAGTCAAATGTGTGATAAAGGCTATGAAGTTATTTTTAGAGCATAAGACTGTGAAGTAAGATCAAGCACCACAGGAAAGACCTTGATAAAATGTATTCGAACAGAAATTAATGTCTATATAGAGAAAGAAGATAATGAAGCATGCCACCTAAGAAAACTTGATGAGTCATGGTTATGGCATAGAAGATCGGGACACCTTAACTTTGACCATATCATCAGCCTGAGCAAGAAGAAAGCAGTCAAAGATATGCCATCAACAAAAAATCCTTCAAATACCATATGTAAATCTTTCCAATTGGGAAAACATACCCAGACATCTTTTAAGACCAAAGATGAACTATCAACAAGTAGGCCACTTCATCTGCTACACATGGATCTGTGTGGACCTTCAAGAACTATAGCACCAAGTGGAGAGTCTTATTTCATGCTGATAATTGATGATATTTCCAGAATGACATGGGTATCATTTCTCAAATATAAATCGAAAGAACTTGATAAATTCAAGATATTTAAGGCATTGGCAAAAAATCAAACAGGATGCAAGCTAAAGTGCATCAGATCGGAAAAAGGAGGTGAATTCAGAGACTATGATTTTGCAGACCTATGCAATGAACATGGGATAGAACAACAGTTTACAATCGCAAGTACACCTCAACAGAATGGAGTGGCAGAGAGACAAAACAGGTTAGTACAACAGATTGCTAGAGCCATGATGCAAGAAAGTAACATTCCCCAAACCTTCTGGGCAGAAGCAATACACACAACTATGCACATTCTTAACAAAGGTCATTTAATACCAAATAGTGACAAGACTCCTTATGAATTATGGCATGGTAAGCCAACATCAATCAAGAACTTTAGAGTCTTTGGAAGCAGGTGTTTCATAAAAAGTAATGATGAAAAACTAGGGAAGTTTGATGCGAGAGCTGATGAAGGAATATTTTTAGGATATGTATCCAAGAGTAAGGGTTACAAGTGCTACAAAAAAACACTGCACAAAATTGTGGAAAGCATTGATGTAAGATTTGATGAAGATCTACCAAATAGAACAAGAAGTAAAAGATGCAGTAATCCTCCAAATGATCAAGAAGAAGAGAACCAAGAAAATGATGAACTAAGCAAGACAACAGAAGATACTGAATTAAACTAAAAAGGTCCCTCAAGACACACTCAAAAGAATCATCTAGAAGATCAAATCATTGGGAAAAAAAGGAAGAAGCATACCTAGCCATGTTAACTCAAATAAAGCCAAAGAAGTTCGAATAAGCCAACAAATACAAATGGTGGGTAAAAGCTATGAATGAAGAACTTGACCAGATTGAGAAGAACAATCCCTGGGAATTAATTCCAAGACCCACTGTGAAAAATGTCATTGGCTCAAAATGGATATTCAAGAATAAGATGAATGAACAAGGATAGGTAATCAGAAATAAAGCCAGACTTGTATGCAAGGGATATTCACAAATTGAAGGTCTTGATTATGATGAAACATTTGCCCCTATAGCCAGAATGGAAGCTATCAGATTTTTTTTGGACTTTGCATGATACCATGACTTCAAGGTATATCAAATGGATGTGAAGTCTGTCTTCCTGAATGGAGATTTAGAGGAAGAAGTCTACATGGAAAAACCCGAAGGATTCTCCTTAACAGATAAACCAGACTATGTGTGCAGATTAAAGAAAGCCTTATATGGGCTAAAACAAGCTCCTCGAGCATGGTATTCAAGGCTGGACAAATACTTGCAAAACCAAGGGTTCAAGAAAGGAGGAGTAGACAACAATTTGTACATAAAGGCTAATGAAAATGAACTCTTGATTGTAGTAGTGTATGTAGATTACATCGTGTTTGGAAGCAACAAAGATGAGTTAACAAAAGAATTTGCTGAAGAAATAAAAGAAAAATTTGAGATGTCTATGATTGGAGAGCTCACCTTCTATTTACAACTTCAAATTCAACAAAATAACACAAGAACATTCATCTCACAAGAAAAATACTTAAGAGAGATATTGAAAAGGTTCCAAATGGAAGTCTGCAAACCTGTGTCAACTCCCATGACCACTGGATGCAAGCTATGTGCTAATGATGGATCTGCAGATATAGATCAAAGACTTTACAGATCCATGGTAGGAATTCTGTTGTATCTAACTTCCTCTAGAAAATAAATTATGCTTGCAGTAGGACTTATGGAAAGATATAAAGCAACACCAAAACAAAATCACTTACTAGAAATCAAGATAATATTCAGATATCTACAAGGGACTACACATTATGGGCTATGGTATCCAAAAATAAAAAGCTTCACTTTAACAGCATATACAGATGCAGATTGGGCCAGTTGTGTGGATGACAAGAAAATCACAAGTAGAGGAGCATTCTATTTTGGAAAAATTCTGGTGGCATGTCTAAGCAAGAAGCAAACTTCCATCTCTCTATCTACAGTAGAAGCAAAATACATAGCAGCAGCAGCATGTTGCACACAAGTAATGTGGATGAAAAAAACTCTCCAAGACATGAAGGTAAGGATTGATGAACCTATTTCTATCAAATGTGACAATACAAATGCAATAAGTATATCAAAAAATCCTGTACTTCACTAAAAAACAAAGCACATCCCAATAAAGTACCACTTCCTTAGAGAACAAGTAGCACAGAAAGTAGTGAAGTTGGAATATGTACCAACAAAGGAGAAAATATCGGACATATTCACAAAACATTTTGCTAAAGAGCCATTCGAATATCTTAGAGACAAAATAGGGGTAGTGTCTGTAGATGTTACTCTCTGACATGAAAAGAAAGCATCATTCCAGGGGGACATCAGTCAACAAATATTGTCACAAAAGAGCCAGAGCTAGTTAGTAGTGCATGGAACAGGTCCTCAAGGTTAGAGTATTATGGACAGGATTTGCAAACCACACCAAGAAAAGTGAAAACCTTTGCCATTGATGTCAAAGGGGGAGGAAAAGAAAGAAAAAGAAAGGAATAGAAGAAAGGGTCTTCTAAAAGGCAAGAAGAGGAAGTGTATTTCCATCAATGCCAAAGGGGGAGACTATTGTAAATATTTTCATTGATGGCAAAGAGAGAAGCAAAGTAAGAAAGACAACAGTAAGAAAGGAGCAAAAAGGACAGATAGCAAAAGAGAGGAAAGGAGAACATTAGACATGAATCAAAGAGAAAAAGAGCTGCAAATCTGGAAAGACAAAGTAGTGTTGTAGAAGGGCCAATAATTTGAAAATCAGGCCATAGACCAGAAGACCTTGTAACTGATTTCATATTTATATATGAAGGAGTCTGTTCTGAAATAGATGGGCATTCACTGTTGAATTATGGTTGAAAATATTCACAGTTTATGAATAGATCACTCGTGTTCAAATGATATGATGAAAGAATTCAAGAGATTTATTGTGGTTCTACAAGGGAGTTTTAAAATTGAAACAACGTTGATAGATCAACGAAGTGTTGAACCTGTTCGGATATTTGAATTTAAAACATTGGAACAGCAAACAGTATAGAAAATCTTCGATTTGGAGAAGTGAGGGTAGAGGAGTTTGAAACCCATATAAATTATTGAAGTGAAGGCACACAATATCAAGTGATGGCTCTATGTGAAGATCTTGATTAAACCACAGTGGAAATGTAAGTGGGTAACGTAGGTCTATAGAGGAAGTAGAGCCACAGATTTTTATTAAAATTAGAAGTGGAAAGGTGTACCAAAATGCAATGGAACCATGGTGAAGGGTAAATAATAAGAGTTAGGGTGGAGTTATACATATATAGTAAAGGCGATAAAGAATTGGCAGAACCTCGAGATAAATGGAACCATGACTTGTGAACAGTAGAAGCGGTTTTAGAATCAAGGAGTGGTTTTCGAAAAAGTTTAAAATGGTAAGCGGAATCGAGAAATAAAATGCGATCAGGGTCCACGTGTGACACGTGTCTTGAAGTGATATTTAAATACCACGAATTTCGCAAAGTTTTTTGGAGTTAAACCACAGAGGTAAAACTTTTGCAATATTCATTGGATTTCACATGACGGGTTGATGTGTTGTGACCACTGTTGGATTACAAGTAGAGTTGCGTGGAGATTAAGGATAAGCAAGTTAAAGCCTTGTGGGCTCGAGAGAAAGAGTACACCGTTGATTTGATTTGGAGGAATTAACCCTTGTGCACCTTTGTAATGTGATAGGCATTAGATTATATACATGTCAGATGGAGTATGTGAATGTCGTTGGATGGGCAGATATGTTGGTGCGTTAATTGCTATGGGTCCAAAACATAATATATGCCGGAACCATTATACAATATAAATTTGATGTGAGTTGAATGAGTTGTGTGGGCCCAAATGAATCCCAAATGAGTTGAAAAAGACTTTATTATAATGTTTATCAGCATTTGAATGGAGGACACAATATTGGTCAAAATATCATGGTTGATGTGAAAGCCGTGAACATATAATTGATAGTTGTTTGCTATATACCATTATGTAATAGGTCCAATAATAAAGCTCATATGGTGATATATTATGTTTAATCAAAGTTAAACTTTGGGATACATTAATATCAACATAGTTGAATGTGAGTTATGGAAGCCGTGGCCATTATTACGTTGGGTTTGTTTTTTGGTTTAAATCAAAGTACAAGTGCGGTGAGCCCCAATTTTTTATATATATTGAAGTCTGCATTTTAACCGAAGTTGGGATTGATAAAGCGTTGGCACATATGTTGATATTTAATTAATGAAGGTCTAAAGTATGGTATATAGAGGAAACTCCACATATGAATTCATGAAGTGGGTTTAGACCATGGTTTAAACATTTATTGAAACAAATCGAGTTTCTGCATATTAATGTAATATGAGGAATATGGTTTGAACCATAGAAAGAAAAGGCAAGCTTCTGCATTTATTTAAATTTCCCAGTTCAAAAAATAAGAAAATCTTCCGCATGTAAATATTGCCAGACTTTGAGATTCATTTGGGACTAAAATTGTAAAGCAGTTATATATGCAGCAGATACACAATTACAGTAAATGGAGATTGCAGAGTTGAAGAGGTGTGCAGTGAAGGTATTCAGATTTGCAGAATCTGAAGTTGAAATGCACAGGAATGAAAATGTGGGTTTGTGACACTACAACAGCAGAAAAGACAAGCACACAGTGAGCCAAGAACTGAAAGGGTTGAATAAGATATATCAGATGCAAATGTAAATGTAAATGTTTTAATTGATTTTATATTGTTTGTGATGCAAAGGAAAGTCTCTGGAGGAAAAGAAATATCCCACTGTAATGTTGAAATGTATATCTATTGTTATATGTTTTTCTGAATAAGCTAGGAAATAAATTAGAAGGTGGAAGTCAAAGAGTCATGGTTGTTCACTTCAAATTCCCTGTGGAATACAAATAGTCATGAGGTGAACCCTATAAATGATATCACATAGATATGCATAGAGAGGTTAGAGAATGGAGAATGAAGGAAAAGAGGGTAAGAATAAAGAGGAGTAGATAGAGATGCTGTGAAGATTCAGAGATGATTTAAGACAAATATGAAGGCTAGTGGACAACAATGAAGAAGGAACAAGACAGAGCTGATATCCAAGGTAAATCAACATATGATTTTTCTAAAAGAGTGAGGAAGTTGGTGCTTCCGTATCAAGTTGTAGCTTGATAGATGTCAGTTGTAGCTGACTAAGGTAGGAGCCTCCTGTAGGTTGTAGCCTGCAGAATTTAGGTGGGAGTTGGAGCTTCCTTGCAAGTTGTAGCTTGCAGAATTGAGGTAGGAGCCTCCTATAGGTTGTTGCCTACAGAAAACTAGTGGTGAGAGGGAGTTGGAGCTTTCCATTGCATGAAAAAAGTAATAAGATGTGGTTTTCTCCCTTATGGGTTTCCACTTATATCTATTGTCTATATGCATGATGATTATGTGTTGATACTCTGTATTTATTCTGCTTAATACTTGCTGCTCATTTATTAAGATTGTTGTTCTAGTGTATATAAATAAGAAAGGTTCTATTTCTAATAAAAGAAAGTATAATAAGAACATGACTACATTAAACTGATTCACCCCCCCCCCCCTCTTAGTTTAACCAAGGGTCCAAAATTATGCACCAAACTCATGAAAGTCACTAGAAAGAAGCTAAAAAAATACTTCGATATATTCGAGGTACAGTTCAATTCGGGATTAATTACAGTGTAGGATCATCTCCATTGTTGTTTGGTTTCACTAATTCTGATTGGGCTAGTGACCTTGATGATTGAAAGTCTACTGCAGGATATGTATTCACTCTTGGTTTAGGACCTATTACTTGGTCTAGTAAGAAACAAAGTGAAATCTCTCTTTCTTCAGTAGAAGCAGAGTATCGTGGTGTAGTTGAAGCCAACAATGAAGCCATGTGGCTTCGTCAGATCCTCTTTGAATTTGGTCTTCATCAGCAGCATCCAACCACACTTTGGTGTGATAATCAGAGTGCCATTAAGCTATGTAAAGATCCATTTCAGCATCAGCATATGAAACACATTTAAATCCACATACACTTCATCGGAAAGCTCATTCATGATTGTGTTCTTGAAGTGCAACATTGTCCAACCATTGATCAAGTAGCCGATATTTGTACAAAGGCTCTCACAGAAGTGAAGTTTACCAAACTTTGATCCATGATTGGAGTCCACGAAAGTTTTCATTAATGGGGGATAGGCTCTAATGCCTCCTTCCTTCTCCTACTATGTCACCTTTGTAAATCCTTCAACCTATCCCAATTTGTTCTTAAGGGGGGATGTTAGGATATTTTGACACATAGGAAATAGGCTCCTTTTGTGTCACCTTTTTAAATCCTTCAATGCTATCCCAAGTTGTTCTTAAGGGGGGATGCTAGGACATTCCGACACATAGGAAATAGTTAAGAATAACTTAGTCTAGTGTAGAGTTAGGTAAAGTGTGTTTCTTTACCATGTACATTTGTAACTTATAACCCAACAATCATGATTTGTAGTGATCCGACGGTTATCTCTCACCTCGGTATTAACGGAACTTGATCCGTGGCTTAACACCTGATTGGTCCATGATCTCTATTTAAAGAGCATGGAGGGTCATTTTTCCGGTAACCGTTTATGAGAGAAACATATGTAACTTTTATTTTTATATTAATAAATTTCCTAAAGTGGCCGTGTTGGCTCAGGCCATGGATTGTTTCCCTCTTTGAGGGTTTTAGCCATGTGATTATACTGGTGTACTGATTTTTTATCTATTTGTGAGCGGTGACATTTGGTTCTTGATATAAGGAACTTACCCTGTAAATTCCTACAGTTTTCTTCTTGACAGACTTAAGATTCTCATGGGGTTTTTTATTTTTTATTGATATACATCTTATGTTTAACTACTTGCAGTATATTTCATTGCTATTACTAAGAATTCATAACCCTATGCTCTGACTTCCTTTATTAATTAGATGACTGTGTTTTTCTATGTTTTATGAGTGAATTGCCTTTGAACCACTTGCAGTATATTTCATTTCTATTACTCAAAATTCATAATTATATGCTCTGACTTCCTTTACTAATGAAATGATTGTGTTGACCTACGTTCTATGAATGAATTTCCCTTGTTAAAGACCCTTATCTGCCTCAGCTTCCATGTCAAGAAACCTTTCCACTGAGCCTACTGATTTTTTGACTCCATAAGCCCAATGGTAGCAAGGCTTCATCTTTTCAACCTGCAAACATACAAAACCAGGACACGAATAATAGAGTTAGCCATCTATCTTATATCATTAATCAATTTCATAAACCCCTTTGAGAGAGCCCTCTCAGACTGAAGATGCTAAGCTTCAGTCAAAAGCTGGTTTGAAACAGTTACTCCAAATTAGCCATTGAAGCAGCCCAAGAGGACTCAATTTTGTGATAACAGATGGAATATTTGGTTCCAATTTCTCCATTCTTTCTATCCTCTTTCTTCAAATTCTTAGGATACTTAGTTGGATGCAATGTCCAACATTGGGAAACAACATGTCCCCTCTTTTGGAAATTTGTGCAAGTCTTTTGCACCTTCTTTGCAAGTTTCCTTTACCTCAACTTTTTCCTGTATGCCTTTTTCCTCTTCTAGCATTTGAAAACAACGTGGTTAGATAGGCCAAAATATGCACAATAACTCTTTCTTCCTTTCAAACATGCATATTTTTCATGCCTTGCAGAAACATAATCAACTTGACTATGGGAAGAACTATACCTCAAAAGTTTCTTTGCATGTCCATCCTTTTTACCTTCTTGAGGAGATGAAATTGTACAAGATCCAAATTTCTCTTGAAGACTAACATCAGTGTTTATGTATTGAAAACTTTCTGAACTCGCATGCTTGCCATAAGCTATGTGTCTAACAAATCTTGTTGCAAAATAGGCTTCAAGCAATGGCAATCAACTTGAAAACAAAATTGACATGTTTTTAGTTTAGAGCTTGTAACAAAAGTTCTCTTTGAAGTTTCCTCAAATGCCTTCCTGGCTTTGTATTTTTCACCATTAGATTGAACATAACCAAGATCAAAATTCTTAGGTCTCTCCTCAACCAAAATAGGATCAATCATGCCTTGTGCATGTTTTCCTAAACCCTTGCCTTCTTATCCAATTTTAAACATTAACTTGGACCCTATAACTCTAGTGTGCTTTTCAAATGAAGCACACTACAAGAAAAAGGGACATTGGTGAGGGTCATGCTTGTGACAGACCTTTAAGGTCTGTCACCAATGTCACATATGGTGATGGTCCTTAAACAAGCATCGTTGTAAGTGTATGTAGTGATGGTCCTTTAAGGTTCGTCACCAAAGAAATTTTCAATGGCACTTTTGGTGAGGGTCGTTAAAGGCCCATCACTAATTCTCTCTTTGGTGACACTTCTAGTGATGAAATTTTAATGACCCTCACCAATTCTCTTTTTGTTACTTTTGGTGACGGTCAAAAAATGCTCGTCATCATTGATCATTCCAATGAGTTTTTGATGACGCTATGTGCATGTTACTATATTTTTTGTCAAAATATAATGACTTAAGACCATTATTGTGGAGTATTTTTTATAATATGTCCAACACCGTAGTGGTTAGAGTCAGTCAATTTGTTAAGAAGTAATTAGTGTGTATCATTTCCCTAAAGTAATGACTAGTCGAATAGAGTTTTCCTATGAGTCAACACATGATTCATATCTATTAAGTTTATTATCTAGCAAATTCCCTTTAGATAAAGTTACACTATTGTGTGTAGGAAATATATTATTGAATACTTAATCAAACTATGTCAATTATATTAATGAGAAATACCTAACACTCCTCAATAATCTAGGCACACCTTAAATTAATGCTTTGGCACACACTAACATTTCTTATCAATTCACATGTCTTGGAACATCTTTGTACCTAGAACATATTTCCATGACACTAACCGCCAAGCACATGGTGGCATGTGCTAGCACAACATAGAACTCCCCTATCATGTGTTGGCATGCATGTAGTCCCTAGCATGCCCTGTAACATCTTGGTTGCATGCATTGAAATACATTAGAACTTAGCACACAATGCCACTTGGCATGTATTGGGACCTATTATTAGTGTGTCTAGCATGCCCCTTTTCAAAAATATAAAGTCTTGACTTGTTAACCCTCTTATGTGTTCAATTCCTTTCATTTTTTCTTGGTTATTCCTTTTTTTGCCTTGACACTTCGTGACACATATTGACATACCCTAGTACCTTGCACATCCTTAGCACCTGACATGTATTGGCATATCTTGGCACATATGATTAGCATACCCTAGAAATCAATAGCACACTTTGGCACTTCTTGACATGCCTTGATATTCCCTAACATGCCTTACCAATGCTTAGCATACCTTGTCACTCCCTCCTTGCCATGATAGCTAGCACTCAATAACACTAGTAATTGGCACACATTCCTCATATTCATTAACTTCCATGAATTTTGACCTAGTTCTCCCTTAATGTTTTGTCCTAGTACTCCTTAACACTCCTCGACATGCATTAACACTCTCTATCACACCTTAGCACTCTTCAACATGCCCTTCCACTTCATAGAATGGATAACACTCCCTGACACATATTAGCACTTGGCACGTGTTTGCACTTGGAAAGTCTTAGCATGTATGGAATACATTGAGATGTCTTGGTATGATTTGGCATGGTTTAATATTAAATTTATTTGAGATCAATTGTGGAAAGTAGATGAGAAGAAACAAAGGAAGACATGGCACTTAGAGTAATGCACTAGGACTTTTCACTTGGCACCTATTGGTGCCTAGTTTTGGTGTGCCTAGCACTTATTAACCATCTTATGTGTTCATTTCCTTGTAGTTTAACTTGTTTCTCCCTTTTTTTTCCTTGACAGTCCCTGGCATGCATTGACACACCCTTGCACATCTTGGCATGCCTTATCACTTGGCACATCTTAGCTTGTTTGACATGCCTTCACACTATTTGGCACATCTTAACATTCACTAGCACGTCTTGGCACTCATGTCCTCACAACTATCCTTTACAATTTTTCACGACTTGGGAACCTAATCAAGTCCTTCGATACTATAGTTTATATGACAACATTAGCTAGATTCAACCACAAAAACTTGACCAATTGCACCTACTACAAGTAGATTGTGCCTTATTCACCTAAGAACTACCTATAACTCATCTTATGCCACTCATGTCCAAGCTCAACTTGTCCCACTTAACTAGTCACCAAGAAAAGGATCATATGATCTAGCCATGGCCATAAAACAACTAAGCAAAATATCTTACACAAACAATATTTGACATGTATGTGCAGTTCATATTAATAGTAGAACATTAACTGAGAGTTTTCAAGAACCACAATATGCACAAGGCACACAAGATATAAGATGACACACATTGAGTGCCCCAAAAATTACACACAACAATGTACAATATGAAATTATCTAGAATAATTTAAAACATGACCATGTAGCCAAAGTGTGCCACATCTCGTATAAAAACAATAGCTAAGGGAAAAACAATGTTGTGCCTAGCACAAAGTGATCTCCCTTTGTCTAAAATTGTTATGTCGAGCCTTGTATAACAACCATAGGCTTTCCTCTTGTAAATCCTATTCTAAATTTCTCCTAGCACACTTCTTCCTTAGCACACTTGAATTCATTAACACTCCCTAACACACACTCTTATTCATTCCTTTCCATTCATTTTGACCTATTTACCCCTTTATATGCCCTAACACTCACTAACACTCTATTTCAGCATTCATTGACATTGTTTGACATATGTTAGCATGCCTTTTAATTCTCTTGCATGCCCTGACCCTCCCTAGCTATCATGCCCTCACAACTACCCTTACTTAATTTGCATCTTGGGAGCCTAACCAACCCCTCACTTGACTACATTAGCTTACCAAGTTACAGTTACTACAACTAGACTATGTTGTTGAATTGTGTAGCTTGGGAGGCAATCCACAAGCCTAGTGAGATGGGTTTGTGTGAGTTTCGTCACAAAAGGCTTTGTGGGTAAATAATCCAAGCAAAGGGATTTTGGAACCAAGATGGGGTTTAAAATCTAAAAGAAAAATAAAAAGGAAAATTAATATTTCCTAAGGTCTAAGTGGATAAAATCTGTAAGTTCTAAAGGGTTCCTAAGTTCTAGAGGGCTCCTAAGAGGTCTAGGAAAAACTATTTGAGTCCTTAGGATGAAGGAAATAACATCAAGTGAGAAGGAGCTCAGTTGATCAAGGGGGAGAATATATATGTAGTCCTAAAGAGGCCTTGATCATTAGCACGTCTAGAATTCATCAAGATGCCTCAGTATGCTTTGGCATAGTTAAATATAAAAGTTATTTGAGATCAATTATTGAAAAGTAAAAGAGAAGTAACAAAGGATGACTTGGCACTTAGAATGCACTAACACTTGCCACTTGACACCTATTTCCACCTAGTGTTGGTGTGCATAGAATTCCCCTCTTAGAAAATGTAAATTGATGAATTATAAACCCTATGATGTGTTCATTTCCTTGTAGTTTAACTTTTTTCTCCTTTTTGTTTCTTTGATAGTCCCTAGCATGGATTGTCACACCCTTACACATATTGGCATGCCTTAGCATGTGACACATCTTATCATATTCGACATTCCTTCAAACTATATGGCACATGTTAAAATTCCTTAGCATGCCTTGGCACTCATGCCCTCACAACTATCCTTACTATTTTTCACAACTTTGGAACCCAATCAAGTCCTTAGCTACTATTGTTCATGTGACATTGGTTTGTTTCAGTTGTAACAACTTGATCAATTGAACCTACTACAAGTTGATCAATTACACCTACTTATAGCATTCTTTAACACTGCCTAGCATACCTTGTCACTCCCTCCTTATCAAACCTGGAAGTCACTGACACTTTCAATCAGAATCTCTTATTTGTTCATTTCCATGTATTTTGACGTAGTTCTCCCTTGTGTTTCCCTAGCACTCCTAGTTAACACTTCCTTTCACTCATTGGCACATCTTAGTTTCATGTTGCCCTATCACTCTATCATTCCTTAGCACTGCCAAGCATGCCTTGTCGCTCCTCCTTATCACACTTGTAACTCATTGAAACTCCTTGTCACACACTCTTAGTGATTCATTTCCATTCATTATTAAATAATGATCCCTTGTGTTTCTCTAGCACTCCCTAACACTCCTTGGCGCACATTGGCACACCCTGGAACTTGGAACATCTTGACATGCTTTCCAAGCTCTCTATAATGCCTTGGAATTTCCTAGCATACCTTTTCACTCCCTCCTTAACACACCTAGAACTTTCTAACACTCCCTGTCACACATTCTTATTCATTCATTTCCATGCAATTGAAACTAGTCCTCCATTATGTTTCCCTGGCACTCCCTAGCATGCGTTGGTGCCAAATCCTAGCACATAAAACATTTTGGAATGCCTAACGTACGTTGGAACTTTATATCATGTGTTATCACTTCCTAGGATTCCCTGCATACCTTGGCACTCCCTAGTTGTGTTGCCCTCATAGATAACATTATCTCTTTTGTGACTTGGGAACCCAACCAAGTCATTGAAAAAATAGTGTTGTGTCTAGTACAAAGTCTCCCTTTGTCTGAAACTGTGTCGTCCATCCCCTTATTGAAATCATAATATTGCCTCCTTCAAGTCCTATTATGAAATTCTCCTAACACACTTCATCCATGGGACACCTAGAATTCACTGACACTCCCTAACAAAGACTCTTATTCATTCATTTCCATGCACTTTTTACTAGTTCTCCCTTGTGATGCACTGACACTCCCAAACACTCCTTGTCATGCATTAACACTAACTGGAATGTGTTAGCACACCTTTTAATTCATTGGGATGCCATGGTACTCCTTAACTATCATGTCCTCATAACTACCCTTATTTTTTTTAGACTTGGGAACCCAACCAAGTCCTGCCTAGACTACAACAACTTGACCAAGTTTCATTTACTACAACCATACTATGCATTGTTCACCTAATAATGGCTTATAAATAATCTTAGGCTACTCATGTCCAATATTAACGTACCCCACTTAACAAGTTACCAAGTCAAGGCTCACGTCCAATCGTGGCCATAAAACAACTGAGCAACACAGTTTACATCTTGACATGCCATAACACCTGAAACGTCTAACAATCCCTTGGAACTATGTGGCACGTGTTAGCATCCCTTGTATTCCTTGACATGCTTTGGAACTCCCTAACTCACCCTACCATTCCCTAATAGGCCCTGTAACTCTAGCATTCCTTGGCATTGCCTAGCATATAACCTTGTCATTCCCTCCTTAGCACAATTGGAACTTGTTGACACTCCCTATCACACACTCTATATTCATTCATTTCCATGCATTTTGAACTAGTTCCCCCTTATGTTTCTATGGCACTCTCTAACACTTCCTGACACACATTGGCACACCCTGTAACTTGGCACATCTTGACATGTCGCCCTGGGACTCTAACATTCCTTGGCACTACCTAACATACATTATCACTTCCTCCTTAGCACACCTATAATTTTCTAACAATCCCTATCCCACACTCTTATTCAGTCATTTCCATGCCTTTGAAACTATTTCTCCCTTGTGTTTCCCTGGCACTCCAAAACATTCCCCTGACATGAATTGGCACACCCTAGCACTTGGCACATCTTGGCATGTTTCCCTAACCTTTAGCATACCTTAGCACTGCCTAACATACCTTGTCACTCCCTCCTTAGCACACCTGGAACTCACTGACACTTCCTGTCACAATCTCTTAATTGTTCATTTGGATGCATTATTTTCACCTAGTACTTCCTTGTGTGTCCCTAGGACTCCCTAACACTTCCTAGCATGTGTTGGCACACCCTGGCACCTGGCACATCTTGACCACATGCCACTCTGGCACACTAGCATGACTTAACACTTCCTAGCATGTGTTGGCACACCCTGGCACCTGGCACATCTTGACCACATGCCACTCTGGCACACTAGCATGACTTAACACTTTCTAGCATACCATGTCACTCTCTCCTTAGCATACCTGGAACTCACTAATACTCCCTGTCACACACTCTTATTCATTAACTTCCATGAATTTTTACATAGTTCTCCCTTGTGTTTCCCTAGAACTCGCTAACACTCAACACACATTAGCACTTGGCACATCTTAGTATGCTTCCCTAGCACTCTAGCATGCCTTGGAAATATCTAGAATATCTTGTCAGTCCCTCCTTAGAAAACTTGGAACTCCATAGCATGTCTTCTAACTCCCTGGAAAATATTAGCTCTTGGCACTTAGTGGCACTTGAAAATTCTTGGCATGTGTTTGGATTCCCTGGAAATCCTTGGCATGGTTTAAGATAAAATTTATTTGGGATCAATTATTCACAATTAAGAGAGAAGTAATAAAGGATGATTTTTCACTTAAGACACGTTAAAACTTGGTTTTTGGCATGAATTGACACTAATGTCTGTATGCCTAGCATTCCCCTCTTCAAAAGGTAAGGTCCTGAATTATTAACCCTCATATGTGTTCATTTATTTTCATTTTAACTTGGTTTTCCCTTTTGTCACCTAACACTCCTCGACATGCATTCGCATACCCTAACACCCGACACATCTCATCATGCCTTAACACATGGCATGCCTTGGCACTATTTGGCACATGTTAGAACACCTTGGCACTTCTTGAAATGCAATAACATTCTTTGAAATTCCTTGTCACTCCCCCCTTGGCACTCCTAACACTCGCTGACATCCCCAAAAAAACCTCTTATTCATTCATTTCCATTCATTTTCACTTGATGATTTATTTTTGATGGTGTGCATGTCTAGAAAGAGTTCTTTTAAGAGAATAAAAAATGATCGCACCATTACTGACATAAGTAATTTCAAGATTCTACTTGAATGACATTAGGAAACTACACAAGATTTTTCAAGAATGGCATTTTTATGGTTTTTTGTTATGGTACTGGAATGGTAAGAAATTAGTGTTTAATATGGTGTGTGGATTTTTAGAATACCTTCTCACTCCCTCCTTGGCACGACAACTAGCACTCATTTCCACTCCCTGACACACCCTCATATTCATTCACTTCCATTAATTTTGACCTAGTGCTCCCTTGTGTTGTCCTAGTACTCACTAAAACTCCTCAGCATGCTTTGGCACTCTCTACTTAGCACTTTTCGACATGGCCTGTCACTTCATAGCATGCATAACACTCCCTAACACACATTGGCACTTGGCACATGTTTGCGCTTGGAAAATTCTTAGCATGTCTGACATGCATTGAGATGACTTGATATTCTTTGGCATGGTTTAATATTAAATTTATTTGAGATAAATTATTGGAAAGTAGATGAGAAACAATAGAGGAATATTTGGCACATAGAATGCACTCACACTTGGCACTTGGCACCTATTCGCACCTAGTGTTGGTGTGCCTAGCATACCCCTCATGAAAAATGTAAATTGATGACTTATTAACCCTCTTATGTGTTCATATCCTTGTAGTTTAAATATTTTCTTCGTTTGTTTCCTTGACCGTAGTTGACACGCATTGTCACACCCTTGTGCATCTTGGCATTCCTTAACACTTGGAACATATTAGCATGTTTGACATGCCTTTGCACTATATGTCACATATTAGCATTCCCAAGCATTCCTTGACACTCATGCCCTCACAACTAGCCTTACTTGGGAACCTTACATTCCCTGGAACACCTTGGCACTCCCTAGATGTCATACCCTCATAGATAGCCTTACTTTTTTTGCAACTTGGGAACCCAACACAGTCATTAGAAAAACAATGTTGTGCCCAACCAAAAGTCTCCCTTCCTCTGAAATTAGTTTTTCAACATTTTATCACAACCATAGGCCTCCCTTTTTCAAGTCTTATTCTGAACTTCTCCTAAAACACTTCATCCTTGGGACACCTAGAATTCACTGACACCCCTTGGCACACACTCTTATTCGTTCATTACCAAGAATTTTGACCAAATTATCCATTGTGTTCCTCTAGAACTCTATAACACTCCTCAACATGCATTGAAATTGTCTACCATGTTTTAGCACACCTTCTCATTCCATGGTATGCCTTGGCACTCCGTAGCTATCATTCCATCACAACTACCCTTACCCTTTTTTAGACTTGGGAATCCAACCAAGTCTTTCCTTGACTATAATAGCTTGACCAAGTTAAAATTACTACAACTATACTATGTCTTGTTCACCTAAGAACTTCCTATAACTCATCTTAGGATACTCATTTCCAATCTCAAATCATCCCACTTAAAAAGTTACCAAGTGAAGGCTCATATCCTACTGTGGCCATAAAACAACTAAGCAACATAGTTTACATATTGACATGCCATAACACCTAGCATGTTTAACACTCCCTTAGCACTATGTGGTATGTGTTAGCATCCCCTACATTTATTGGCATGTTTTTCACTCCCTAGCACACCCTAGCACTCCCTGACATTCCCTAACACTCTAGCATGCCTTGGCTCTGCCTAACATATAACCTTGTAACTTCCTCCTTAGAAGACTTGGAACTCGTTGTCACTCCCTATCACACACTCTTATCCATTCATTTCCATGCATTTTGAAATATTTCTCCCTTGTGTTTCTATGGAACTCCCTAACACTCCTTGGCACACATTAGCACTCCCTGACACCTAACACATCTTGTATGTCACGCTAGCACTCTATCATTCCTTGGAACTACCTATCATACCTTGTCACTCCCTGCTTAGCACACCTATAACTCACTGACACTCCCTGTCAGACACTCTTATTCATTTCCATGCATTTGAAACTAGTGCTCCCTTTAATTTCCTTGGCATTCCATAACACTCCCTGACATGCATTAGCACACCTTAGAACCTGGCACATATTGGCATGTTTCCTAGACCTCTAGCATACCTTGTCACTCCCTCCTTAGCACACCTAGAACTCACTGACACTTCCTATCACAAACTATTATTTGTTCATTTCCATGCATTAATTTTACCTAGTGCTCCCTTGTGTCTATGTGGTTTAAGTTTTCCTCTTAATACAAATCTCCGTTAGAATCCAGAATGGACAGATATTTGTCTTCAAACTGCAGGATTTGAAAATTTACATTTTTGTTACATTTTGATGGATCTTGTGCATGTATTGCATGCCGAGAAAAAACAAGGGGTTTAAAGAAAGCAACAATTGCATGATGTTCACGAGCCAAAAATAGTCGACACAGAAGTTTAAACTGCAGTTGAAGCGAACGATTCTATTTTTATTTTTTTGATAATTTTTATTCCCTCCTGCAAAAAATCCACCCTTCAGGAGCCGGAGCAAGTGGAACAGTGTGGTGGCATTCTGTCAGATTTTGAAGAGGGATGCTCTAATCATTTATATCATTTTATGTAGCTATTTTACGCCATAGCTATGGAGATGCACACCATAGCTATGGAGATGCACGCCATACGCCATAGCTATGGAGATGCACATCAAATTGGCCTTTAAGGGGGAAGTAAGCTCAAGATGTTGCTCACCTTTGTCGACAGCCTACCCACTGGGTATTTATAAAATGAACCTCTGGAAATGACCAAGTTGAATATTTTTCTATTTTTTGATTACGTTTAGCTCATCAAAACCCCATATTTTAAATGCCTTGGAAGTGAATTTATCGATCTTGTTTGATTTTGATGTCTTGAATTTGAGTTGCATGTTGCGTTTGCAATACTCTCTAACCTATCTTAGTATTTTTTTGGTCTAGACCCCATATTTGATGTGTCTGTGTCCTCTCAACTTATTGATGGAGATATTTAAACTTCTGAGGCCTTTGAGCAACCCAAACTGTGAAGGAATTATACTGCTTAGCCTATTGTTTGACAAGTCAATGAAACCCTCAGACAAATAAAGAAGTTGAAGTTGAAAATTTTTTTCCTAGCCCTTGAAATTGAACATACAACATAGCATCTATCTTTTCACTCCCTGGCACACCCTCATGTTCATTCACTTCCATGCATTTTGACTTAGTGCTCCCAAATGTTGTCCTAGTACTCCCTAACACTCCTCAACATGCATTGGCACTCTAGCACACCTTATCACTCTTCGACATGCCCTGCCACTTCATAACATGCACAACACTCCCTAAAACACATTGGAACTTGGCATGTGTTAGATCTTGGCAAGTCTTAGCATGTCTCACATGAGTTTAGATGCCTTGGTATTCTTTCACATGGTTTAATATTAAATTTATTTGAGATCAATTATTGGAAATTAGATTAGAATAAATGGAGGATGATTTTTCACTTAGAATGCACTAAGACTTGGCACCTATTGGCACCTAGTGTTGGTGTTCCTAACATGTCCCTCTTGAGAAAGGAAAAATGTTGAATTATTAACCCTATTATCTATTCATTTCCTTGTATTTTAACTTGTTTCTCCCTGTTGTTTCCTTGATATTCCCTAGCATTGTCACACCCTTGCACATTTTGGCATGGCTTAGCACTTGGCACATCTTAAAATGTTTGACATGCCTTCACACTATCTGGCACATGTTAGAATTCCTTAGCACACCTTGGAACTTATGCCCTCACAACTAGACTTTCATTTTTTCACGACTTGGGAGCCCAATCAAGTCCTTGGATACTGTAGTTTATGTGACATTGGCCTACTTTAGCCGCAAAAACTTGACCAATTGCACCTACTACAAATATATTATGTCTTTTTCATCTAAGATCTACCTAGCACTCATCTTAGGCCACTCATGTCCAAGCTCAACTTGTCCCACTTAACTAGTTGCCAAGACAAGGATCACATCTAGCCATGGTCGTAAAACAACTAAGCAACATAGCTTACATAGGAAAATTTTCACATGTATGTCTAGTTCAAATAAACAATAGAGAATTAAATGAGAGTTTGCAAGAACCACAATATGCACAAGACACACAAGATATAAGCCAACATATGTCAAGTGCCCCAAAACTTATACACAACAATGTACAATATGCAATTATCTAGAATGGTTTAAAACATGAGCATGCGGCCAAAGTGTGCCACATCTCATATAAAAATAATAGCTAAAGGAAAAATAGTGTTGTTCCCAATACAAAGTATCCCTTTGTCTAAAAAATCTATTTCAAGTCCCTTATTGCAACCGTAGGCTTGCCTCTTGCAAATCCTATTCTAAACTTCTCCTAACACACTTCATCCTTAGCACATTTGAATTCACTAACGCTCTATGACACATACTCTTATTTTTTCCTTTCCATGCATTTTAACCTAGTTCTCCCATGTGATGCCTTGGAACTCCCTAACACTCCTTAGCATGCATTTACATTGTTTGACATGTGTTAGCACATGTAATATTCCTACATTAGCATGCAACTATTAGGAATATTAATTTTGCTCCAAACACATAGTTAGATGAATAAATGGGTAGGGAGACCCATAAATATTTCTAGCAGCAATAAAAACCCTCTTAATGGGAAAAGGATCATATTCAAAGCTGGATAAAAACACCTTCATGTGTGAACAAGGCTTAATGCATGTAGACAAAGTCAAGTTTGACCAAGTCAACTAAGCTAAAATGGAGGATGTGGAACATTAATGAAGATAACTCAATGGGAATATAGATCTATTTAGATAGATAGATTAAAGCCTTATTGAGTGTGGAAGAAGACTTTGCATGGAGATCCAGTCAAGGTTGATCCAGTCAAGATTGACTAAATCAAACAGCGTTGTAAACAGATGAGTAAGACTAATGGAGACAGTGTAATTTTGGAGGGAGATTCATTGCATGAAGATGAAAACCCAATGAGTGGGACCCAAGGTGAGAAGACTCACATTTTTTATAAGGAGGAGGATGGAAGCAATATGGGGTTATCTTATGATTATGATTTTATGATTATATGGTCTGTTTTGACATATTTTCTTTCTCTGGCTGTTTAGCTGAGATAGAGTGTTGTTTAGCACAAGGACTTCCTGTTTATGAATTCCTTCTCTTCCATTGAGTAGCTCTTGGAGGAGCCTTGCACCAAATTTTCCACTATCTGACTTGAGTCCAAGCTTCATATTCCTTTGACAGCTCAAATCCTCTTGAGGGTTTGCATGTTTCAGTAAGTTGTAGCAAATGGAGGCTAGATCTTCAGATCTAGTCCATCTCAATACTTGTTTTCAATGGAGAAGGGTTCTAATCCATTGGGAGGATATTATTGAAGGGTTTGAGCTATATTTTCATATCTTGGCTGTAGGCCAACATTATTTTTTCCCCTACAGCATAGAAGAAGTCCAGATCTGCGTAATTTTTGAAGGAGTTGTTGTAGGGTGATCTAGTGCACCATTTGGAGAGCTTATTTTCTGAGTGTTGGGGATCTGCCCTTCACTTTGGAGATCTGTTGGAGGAGATAAATTTATCATTTATATCAGATCATATCCACTTTCCAAATCTAAATATTTCCATAGATCTATAGTATTAAAACTCAAATCTACATTTTGTACATGGTGTATTGCTGAAAACCCCAAGGGGGATTGATAAAAGAGCTTGTATAGTGCATGGATTTGCTATAGATCTAATTTTTTGTCCACATAATTTCTATATATCTGATGTATAACCTAATTTTCTTGTAGTGGTAATAAAATAATGCTGTCATGGTATTCCAGCTTTTATACATGGTTGTAGTCCCTATTTTTGCATGATTTTGAGCTATTTATGGCATGGGAGGCCTATTTAACTATGCAATAGTGATTTGTTTTTTATTTCATTTCAGATATAGTTAATATAATATCATATATAAGGGATCCATGAGCTTAATTTAACTTTCATTGCATGCATTTCTAAAAAATGCGTTATTTTAGCATGTATTGCTGAGCAGTCCCATTTTGGGATATTACAGTGGTATCAGAGCATGATCTTTGGCTCAGCTTGTGAATTTCAAGCCAAGATGCTATAAGAAGAAAAAAGAGATCAAAATTATGGGAGGAATGAGTTTCATATCATCTCTTTTCAGATCTAAGAAGGACCTCACCAAGGAGGTCAATCAAAGAAGAAGGAAGGAAAGAAGTGAAACCACGTTAGGGTTTCAAGATGAGGAAGGTCCATGTACTTCCTATCAGCAAAAAGAAGATCCGGTATTGCATAGAGCTTCAAAGAAACATTCTATGACCTTTTCTTCTGAATATAAGAGACATAGAGATGGAGGAAACTTAGATCATGAGATTCTAAGTGAATATCTTGTAGAATATAAGTCTCAACCGAGAACTATCAAGGAGAATCTAACTCTCCCACAGTTCATCCAGCTCAAAGAAGAAAGGATACCTTGTAGCAATAGAAGAATGAAGGGCAATAGATTTCTATTGTCTACTCTTGATGGGTCATCCTCATGCACAGCAAGGGCTTGGGGAAAGAAGTTGGATGCATTTTTCCTGTTGCATCTAGTAGTAGAGAAGGAATTTCTTGAGATTGCAACACTGCACCTTGAAGGTGAAGCACACAATTGGTGGTTCAGCCATTTGATTCATGCAAAAGTGACTGCATATGTAGATTTTACTCAAAGGTTGATCAAGATGTTTGACAAGAAGAAATCAGAGGGGAAGAAGCCTTCACCACCATTTACTGCAGGAGCACTTGTTTAAGGATAAATGCCACTTGCACCTTTGCAAGATAATCTTGATCTCTTGATATCTAGAGTCCCATGCACCATTTTGGAGATGCATGAAGAAGAAGATACTTGTACCAGCGTTGATGAAGCTATAGAAGAGTAGCCATCATCATCAGTTGTTGGAGAAGCCGTCACACTGGAAGGAGGAACCCTTGTAGCAATACAAGATGTTCCCAAGTTGTACCAAGGTATGTAAATGTTTCCATTTCCTGTTATTTCATTGCACCATGTGGAGGATGATGGGAATGTACTATTTCATGACCAAGGGTCAAGATATATTGCTGATTTGGAGCAACAAACTTTCACTGCGCTGAGCAGCCTTGATTTATTCAAGGAGGAGGCAAATAGTCATCCTAATGTATCATTGTTGAGTTGCACACAACCCTTGAGGTTGGAATGTAGTTTCTTAGAGGATGGGATGAGTATTTTCTTGAACAATACATTGCAAAACTATGTGTTCAGCATTGGATTTGATGTTGAGGCAGCAACTGCACCATCATGGAGATCAACAGCGCTGTCATTTAGAAGCAGTGATGAGTTGGGGGCCCAACCATTGTTGGAACATTCCAATGACCTTCCCATATATATAACATGTAGAAATTTGCTGAATAATGATTAATTATCCACCGAGACTATCCTGATCACATATCAATTCGAATTCATATGCAACACATCATCTCTTCCACTCAGATCATCACACATGCGGAAATAAAACAAGCGATAGCACATCAAATCATTACACACATTAACACAGTATGTATGGGGAAAGCTTATAGCTGAAAACCCCGTAGCTATTGTGTATATTATAATGGAGAAATCATGTAACAAAATTAGTACAATACTCCTCACAAGTACTCAGTACTTTCTCATAAAGTTACACACAAACTAGCTCAGTTTTGAACAGGTTACTGGTTCAAAACTCACCACTAATTGCCTTGCCTCTATTGCGCAATCATGGCCTGTATAAATAGAGATCCAAGGTTCGAATCTCCTTGGCTTGACAGCGCAATCATCATGGGAAATTCCTCCAAGTGTGGTGCAAATCTCATGCACAACTGATGTCGCCACTGATAGCTAACTCCACTCTTTCATCTACCTCTTTCACTGGTCTCCACTGAACTGTCCATGCACTGTAGTGAACTGATGTGTTCTTGAGTTGAATAATGAGTTACTAATTAATGAATTAAATAATATTTAATTCACTCCACTCATTACTAGTTTGATTAGCTAGTTAAACTAACCTCAACTAGTTCAACTAAGTTAAACCGAACACAACTCCACCAACTGTCTCATCAACTCCACCAAACTTCTGCCACTAAAGTCCTAACTGAAGTCAACCATGCATGAGCTCACCAAACCCCTAGGAATAGCGTAATTCCTCTGTCATATGCATGAGCCACTTCCAAGGCTCGAACTGAAGTGCTCCAAGAGAGTAAACTGAAGTTTAGAGTCCAAATATTATTAAGGGTAAATAATATTTGACTTCCCTATTTTTAGGATAGGCAGTCTAAAAATAGACTTCGACCTATAGGTCCAAAAAATAGAGGTCCATCTATTTTTACCAACGTGACCAATACTCCAAGAATAACATATTGCAATCCCTGGACCATGCTCCATATGTCTAAAAATAGACATAGTCTAAAAATAGACTTTGCGCCAAAATTTGCCTACGGGCCCACTTAGTGAAGGCGACTTCATTTCATTAAGCTCCATCATCTTGCTGCATTTTCAACACTCCCTCTCAGCAAGATATGGATTATCTGCAACCCCTATCCTGCCTCTGTGGAATTCAAACTTGCTCCTGGTGAGCGCCTTCGTCAAGATGTCGCCATCCTGATCCTCCGTGGGAACATATGAAAGCATCATGATTCTCCGCTGAACACAATATCTGATATGATGGTACCTGATGTCGATGTGTTTGGATCTATCATGAAATACTCGATTAGCCGAGAGTTTAATGCAACTCTGGTTATCACAGTAAATCACTGCAGGCTCCAAATGCAACCCGAACAATCCAACGAGGATCTTCCTCATCCAAATAGCCTCGCATGCAGCCAAGCTTGCTGCCATGTACTCGGCCTCTGCTGAACTGAGTGCCACGGATCTCTGCTTCCTGCTGTACCAGGAAACTGCTGTCGACCTAATGCTGAAAACTCCTCCAGATGTGCTCTTCCGGTCCGTTGGGCTCCCTGCCCAATCTGCATCAGTGAAGCCAGAAAGCTTCGCTCCATCCTCCTGTCTGTACCATAGACCATATCCCGATGTGCCTCTAATATAGCGCAATACATGCTTGCCTGCCTTCCAAAAGAGCTTGGTAGGCTTAACCATAGCTTGCGAAAGCCGGTTAACTGCATAGCATATATCGGGTCGTGTATTGACCAGATACATAAGCGACCCCACCAACTGTCGATAGACAGTGGCATCCACTACCTCCGCTTAAGTAGCATCCTCCTTCCTCCAACCACCAGGAAGAGGAGTGTCAACAGGCTTGCAGCCTTGCATGTTGAACCTCTCCAGAATCTCCCGGGCATACTTACCCTGAGAAACAAACAGTCCTCCACTACGCTACCAAATCTCCAATCCCAGGAAATAATGAAGGATGCCCAAGTCCTTCATCTCAAACTCTCGTGCAAGATCCTCCTTGCATGAAAGTATCAACTGCTCATCGCCAGTCAAAATCAGATCATCTACATACGGTACGATGATCAACAGCTTCCCCTCCACCACAATCTGGTACAGGTTTGGATCCGCCTCACTCTTGGAGAATCCAAGCCCGGTGAAGTAGCTGTCTATCCGAGTGTACCAAGCACGAGGTGCTTGCTTCAGCCCATACAGTGCTCCCTTGAGTCGGCACACATGCGACTCACTGCTGAAGATCTCAAAACCTTCAGGCTGCTCTATGTACACCTCTTCCTCAATAACTCCATTGAGTAACGCAGTCTTCACATCCATCTGATGAATGTGCCACCCCATCTGCGCTGAGAGAGCAAGGATCGTCCGTATGGAAGAGTACCTTGCGACAGGTGTAAAAGTCTCCTCATAGTCAATCCCCTCGATCTGTGAAAAGCCACGGGCGACAAATCTCGCCTTGTACTTCTCCACACTCCCTTCAGCCGCCTGCTTCACCTTGTAGATCCATCGCGAACCCACCACTGATTTCCCAACCGGTCTTGGGACAATCTCCCATGCACTGTTCCTGACGATCGAATCATATTCTTCGATCATGGCATCAACCCATGCGGGTTCCTCCACAGCTTCCTCAAAAGAGGATGGCTCCTTCACAACACATTGACTCACACGAGCCACGTATCCAGTGTCCCGATCCGGTGACTGTCTCTGTCTACATTGTGCTGTAGGTGGTCCTACAACCTTATCTGCATCTCGAGCCAGTCGCTCAGCTTCTGTAGTGCGCATGCGCCCTCTGATGGTTGGCGCTGCATGGGTGGTTTCTTCCACCTCCTGAACCTCCTCTTGTGGCTGATCCACATCCGTAAGCTCCTCCTTAGGAACTAACAACTCCTCATCTGCATGCAAGTGTAGCTCCCTCTCAAGCGAACACTGCATGGCTTTCTCCTCCTGAAATTTTATATCCCGTCGCACAACAGTCTTTCGACTGTTTGAAAAATACACCCGATAGTTGTGAGGTGTATCAGTGTACCCCAAAAATATTCCAACCTCTGCGGTTGGATCCAGCTTCCTTCTTGCATCCTTTGTCACATGTATGTAGATAGGAGAACCAAAAATCCGCAAATGGGAAATATTAGGCCTCTTGCCAGAATAAGCCTCCTCCGGTGTACTCATGCCAAGAACCTTGTGAGGACAACGATTCTGCACATACACTGCTGTATTTCATGCCTTAGCCCACAAGTGAAGGGGTAGGCCCCGATCATGCAACATCACCCGTGCAGCACCCACGATCGTTCTGTTCTTCCGCTCAGCCACCCCGTTCTGCTGTGGGTTATGGGGTGCGATGAGCTCTCTCCGAATCCCTTCTGCGCTGCAGAACTCCTTGAATTCAGCCGAGATGAATTCACCACCGTTATCACTCCTTAGAGCAATCACCTTCTTCCCCGACTTCTTCTCGACCAGTGCTTTAAACTCACAGAAATTCGCGAATGTATCGCTCTTTTTTTGCATGAAGAAGATCCAGCACTTTCGAGAGAAATCATCAACAAAGATCACATAATACTTGTGCTTTGCTGTCGAAGCAACTGAGAAAGGACCACACACGTCTGTGTGAACTCTCTCAAGGATCGTCGTGGCGCGACTATCCTTCTAGTGAAAGGTGGCTTTCACATACTTCCCTAAAGTACACCCCTTGCACTGATCTGACTGCGCAAGAGTGCCCTTAGGAAGCCCAGTAGAAATCTGCTACAGGATCTTCAAAGCTCCATGGTGAAGGTGGCCCAATCTCCTGTGCCACAGTTCGCCCTCATCATCCCGTCTCACCACTTCTCCCGCCTTGTATGCCATAGCTGCGCAGCCATCTACCTGCAACTGATAAAGGTTCTTGGTTTGAACCCCTATCTTCCGGGTCTTTCCAGTAGTCTTACTGCGCAGGAAGGATTTTCCTTCGCTGAAGACCACATCATACCCCTTATCCTCCAACATCGCCACAGAGATCAAGTTCTTCTTCAATCCAGGTACATGCATGACATCCTTCAATACAAAGGGTTTACCAGACTCCCTCTGAAAGGATATGGTACCGATACCAATCGCACTGTATCTACCATCATCGCCCATCTCGATGTGCACACCCAAATCTTTGTCCTCCAGATCTGAGAACAAATCCCGATCTCTCGTCATATGAAATGACGCACCGCTGTCCAAGAACCACACCGATCCCATCACACTTGAAACCAAGCATGCGATCAGTGAAAAGTCAAGCTCGAACTGCGAAGCCAAAGCTTCTCCATCTGCAGATCTTCCCGCTTGCTTGTTTTTCTTCTTCTTTGGACAATTGGTAGCATAATGTCCGTGATCATGGCAGTGAAAACACTTCACTTTCGCCATATCCCGCTTCTTGCCCTTTGCACCAGAATGAGAGGTTTTCTTACCCTTCCCCTTCTTTGCTTTGGCAACCAAAGCGCAGTTTTCTTCATCAGCTCCCTTTGATGAAGATCCATCTCGAGTAGTCCTCCTTATCTCCTCCTGCATGAGATCCGCCTAAAGGCGCTCCCATCCCGGCAGCTTCTCCCGACCATTGACACTATCTTGATATGAGTGCCAAGCCTTCGGAAGACCAAGGAGAGCCAGGTCGACCATGTCCTCGTCTTCGACAGTCACCCCCACACTTCCCAGCTCATCTCTGCATGGAGTGAACTTCGTGAGGTATTTGGCGATACTGTCGCCCTTCTCCATCTTGATGTTCCTGAGCTTATCTTTGAGCGCCAGCTTCCTTTGGTCACTCTTACTCTGGAATAGATCCGTCAAAGCTTTCCACATTAAATATGGAGAAGCCTTTCCATGCAAGCTGGATACAATATGATCCTTGACGCCCTCCAACAGGATCCTTCGACATTTCGCCATCTTCTTTTGCCAAGCTTCGACTTCAGCAGGATCAGTGGGCTTTTGGACATCCGTATCTACGAACTCCTTCAGTCCATTATCTTCTAATACTGCCTCCATGCGATTCTTCCATGCAACATAATTCGAACTGCCTTCAAGAGCATATTCGAGTCGCAAACCGTTGAAAGACATTTTCAACACTGGCACCAAGAAAACAAAACTGCTGCAAAATTCGAATTCCACCTCAAAGCTCAACCGCTCTAGATCTATGAGAACAAATTATTTCTAGCACAGAGATCGACTGCAGGGGCATTTACTGGATATATCACCTTTCAAAGGAAAGGATGGATCCAGAGGCTACCTGGCCCGCATGCAGACTCTGTCTATCGAAATAAGTTTGTAATCACTGTGATGATCAATCTCTGCTTCAATAGCTCTGATACCATGTAGAAATTTGCTGAATAATGATTAATTATCCACCGAGACTATCCTGATCACATATCAATTCGAATTCATATGCAACACATCATCTCTTCCACTCAGATCATCACACATGCGGAAATAAAACAAGCGATAGCACATCAAATCATTACACACATTAACACAGTATGTATGGGGAAAGCTTATAGCTGAAAACCCCGCAGCTATTGTGTATATTATAATGGAGAAAACATGTAACAAACTTAGTACAATACTCCTCACAAGTACTCAGTACTATCTCATGAAGTTACACACAAACTAGCTTGGTTTTGAACAAGTCACGAGTTCAAAACACATCCACTAATTGCCTGCCTCTATTACGCAATCATGGCATGTCTAAATAGAGATCCAAGGTTCGAATCTCCTTGGCTTGACAGCGCAATCATCATGGGCAATTGCCTCCAAGTGTGGTGAAAATCTCATGCACAACTGATGTCCCAACTGATAGCTGTACTCACCCTTTCATCTACCTCTTTCACTGGTCTCCACTGAACTGTCCATGCACTGTAGTGAACTGATGTGTTCTTGAGTTGAATAATAAGTTACTAATTAATGAATTAAATAATATTTAATTCACTCCACTCATTACTAGTTGATTAGCTAGTTAAACTAATCTCAACTAGTTCAACTAAGTTAAACCGAACACAACTCCACCATCTGTCTCATCAACTCCACCAAACTTCTGCCACTGAAGTCCTAACTGAAGTCAACCATGCATGAGCTCACAAAACCCCTAGGAATAGCATAATTCCTTTGTCAGATGCATGAGCCACTTCCAAGGCTCGAAATGAAGTGCTCCAAGAGAGTAAACTGAAGTTTAGAGTCCAAATATTATTAAGGGTAAATAATATTTGACTTCCCTATTTTTAGGATAGGCAGTCTAAAAATAGACTTCGACCTATAGGTCCAAAAAATAGAGGTCCATCTATTTTTAACAACATGACCAATACTCCAAGAATAACATACTGCAATCCCTGGACCATGCTCCATATGTCTAAAAATAGACATAGTCTAAAAATAGACTTTGCGCCAAAATTTGCCTGCGGGCCCACTTAGTGAAGGCGACTTCATTTCACTAAGCTCCATCATCTTGCTGCATTTTCAACATAACAAAGGGGAGTTGGGGGCCCAACCATTGGAGGACATCTTAGGATGGATAACAAACCATTGGAGGACATCTTAGGATGGATAACATCTCTCATGTTTGTGTTGGATACTCCTTAATGAGCCCTACACATCATGATGGGAGGTTTTTTCCTACCACCTATTTGGATCCTTATGGGATCAACTTGGTCATTGAAGAGATTGCATTTCAATATCCCATGAAATGCAAAGATAGAAATCTGATTTGGGAGGATGGTATTCTCCATTGGAGGATTGCCACTTTTGGACATAATGATAGACACTCACCATGGTTTGGATGGGTGATGTTGATGAGCAATAGGTTGAGAAACCACTCACAGATCTATGACACTGGACAACAGGATGCAATACTGCGTTGGCTACTCTTGAAAGAGTTTGGCCATCATGTGACATATCCTTCTCCAAAGGGTATGTTGGTGGAGAAAATTTGGCATGGCGCTTACATCATATGGAAGCAAGGATTTTGGGTGTATTGGAATGATGTTATATCTTTCATATCAACTTTCATGTTGTTGCTCCATGACTTATATGATGATGGTGTGGAGAGGAAACTAGAGCTATTGTTGCTTTGGTTTTTATTGAGGAAGTATGGGCTGATCTTATCCCATACTTTTCATGATGTTGTAGGAGTAGGAGATGGCACTATCATGGTGCAAAGGAGCTACTCTTTAACTTTGGAAGATGAGTAGGTACTTCCACTTTGGCAGGGATCTATCACATAGCAGCATTATGTTTGATGATGAATTTAACATGTGGAATGTCAAAGGATGGAGCTATGAGATGACAGGAGCCTTATTAAAAAGGCCAACAGCACTGTCACTTGGGAGCTGGGGTCTTTTGATGGAGTGTTCCTAGGATCACTTCATATATGATGCACTAGATGGGCATGTAGGAGATGAGAGTGATTGAGTAGTGGATGGAGACATCTATTACCATGATATGATCTTCTTGACTTGGATTTTCAAGCATAAGAAGAGAGATCTACATGCAGCACTTGTGGGATTTCTTTCCATGCACTTTGATGCATATCGTTCCTTGATGTAGGAGTTCACTTGGGAGGGCATGCAACAGGTTGTGTATCAACATATGGAGAGATGCATAGCCTGGATGATGATGGAGAGGTTTTCACAACCACTTCCCTACTCATTTGAAGTGAGGGAGAACTTTCAATTAAGCCATTTTAGCTCAATGAACAAAGTACATGATAGAGGATGTATATTTATGACTTATGATTTGTACTCATTTATTTTTTGGAGCAGCATATTGTACCAAGGAGGGTCTTTCCTTCTTGTATTTTTTATTGTGATGTACTTAAGGCCATTTGTAGCATTGATGTTGGCCATTATATTTGTGGTTTGTGGAGGATGCCACATGATTTTTGGTGTGCATCATTGGCACCAAGTTTTACTTTCGTGATTTCATCTTGTAGGATGAGTGTGGCAATAAATAAGTGGTTGAAAAGACACTTGTTACACTTTGTTTTGAGGCAGGAAAGGGATGCACTACGCTAGTTCCACATATGGAACTATGATCCACCTCCTGGTTGTCCTTTGGCAACTTGCTTTCATTTTTTTATGCTTCCATATATTGATGATGTTCTTATGTTTATGGGAAACCTTGTTGGGAGAGTGGCACAAGAGTTGGAGGTTCCCATTGGGAGTATGATTCTCCATACTTCATATGTTGCATGTTTCAGGAGAAACAATGGGCAAACCATGATTGCTACACTACACCTCTTTTCTTCATGTGTGAGGAGCCATTTGGATAACTTGAGTTCTTGGGAGAGGCACTTCATTGATGTTTTGATTGATGGGGTGACTTGGATCATTCTTAGAGGCTGTGATATTTCAGCCCAATATCAGATGCAACCCCATACATATCATAAGTGGAGAGAGAAGCAGTGTGGGATGGACACTTTAGTCCCCCATATTCAGCCATGCAGCCCACCTTCTTTGCAGGAACCTAAGGTGGAGAAGATTTTTCGTGAGTTACCATATTGGAGGGTGACTCACTTTTTGTGGATAATAGCTTGGGAATGGAGGCTTCACATGGGGATGATGATTCCCAATATATTTCTGATTCCATGCCTCAAGAAGGCCTCTAAACCACATATTTTTGTTTCCATGTATGCCCCACTTTTTCATGTTGAGAGCCATTTTGAATTTTCACCAAAGGCATACTTTTACACATGGGAGGAACAACTTGAGGACATATTGTTGAGAAAGCATATTTTTCTTGGGATTAACTTATCACTTGAGGATGCTACAAGGGGAAGAGGGGAGACTCTTCAGTTCTATCCTTGCAGTTGTTTGAGGACAAGCAACATTTGGGAGAGGAGGACTGTAATATTCCTACATTAGCATGCAGCTATTAGGAATATTAATTTTGCTCCAAACACATAGTTAGATCAGTAAATGGGTAGGGAGACCCATAAATATTTCTAGAAGAAATAAAAACCCTCTTAATGGGGAAAGGATCATATTCACAGCTGGATAAAAACACCTTCATGTGTGAACAAGGCTTAATGCATGTAGACAAATTCAAGTTTGACCAAGTCAACTAAGCTAAAATGGAGGATGTGGAACATTAATGAAGATAACTCAGTGGGAATATAAATCTGTTTAAATAGATAGAATAAAGACACATTGAGTGTGGAAGAAGACTTTTCATGGAGATCCAGTCAAGATTGACTAAATCAAATAGCGATGTAAAAAGATGATTAAGACTAATGGAGACAGCGTAATTTTGGAGGGAGATTCATTGCATGAAGATGGAAACCCTAATGAGTGGGACCCAAGGTGAGAAGGCTCACAATGTTTATAAGGATGAGGATGGCAGCCATATGGGGTTATCTTATGATTATGATTTTATGATTATACGGTTTATTTAGACATATTTTCTTTCTCTGGATGTTTAGCTAAGATAGAGTGTTGTTTAGCACAAGGACTTCCTGTTTAGGAATCCCTTCTCTTCCATTGAGTAGATCTTGGAGGAGCCTTGCACCACATTGTCCACTATCTGGCTTGAGGCCAAGCTTCATCTTCCTTTGACAGCACAGATCCTGTTGGGGGTTTGCATGTTTCAGTAAGTTGCAGCAAGTGGAGGCTAGCTCTTCATATCTAGGTCATCTCAATACTTATTTTTAGTGCAGAAGGGTTCTAATCCATTGGGAGGACATTATTGAAGGGTTTGAGCTATATTTTCATATCGTGGCTACAAGCCAACATTATTTTGTTTCCTACAGCGCAGAATAATTCTAGATCTACGTAATTTCTAAAGGAGATGTTGCAGGGTGATTCAGTGCACCATTTGGAGAGTTGATTTTCTGAGTGTTGGGGATCTGCCCTTCACTTTGGAGATATGTTGGAGGAGATAATTTTATTGTTTATATCAAATCAGATCCACTTTCTAGATCTGAATATTTCCATAGATCTGCAGTCTTAAAACTCAGATCTACATTTTGTACATGGTGTATTGCTGAAAACCCTAAGGGGGATTGATAAAAGAGCTTGTATAGTGCATGGATCTGTTATAGATCTAAATTTTTGTCCACATACTTGCTCTAGATATGATGTATAACCTATTGATGTTGCAGTGGTAATAAATAACGATGTCATGGTATTCCAACTTTTATACATGGTTGCAGTCCCTATTTTTGCATGATTTTGAGTTATTTATGGCATGGGAGGCCTGTTTAACTATGCAATAGTGATTTTTTTCTAATTTCCTTTTAGATCTAGTTACTATAATATCATATCTAAGGGATCCATGAGCTGCATTTAACTTTCATTACATACATTTTTGAAAAGTGCGTTATTTTAGCATGTATTGCTTAGCAGTCCCATTTTGGGATATTACAGCACACCTTTTCATTCCTTGCGGGCAAGCCCTGACCCTCCCTAGCTATCATGCCCTCACAAATACCCTTAATTTGAAACTTGGGAACCCAACCAAGTCCTTACTTGACTACAAGAGCTTGACCAATTTATGATTACTACTACTAGACTATGTTATTGAATTGTGTAGCTTGGGAGGTACTCCACAAGCATAGTGAAATAGGTCTTCATTAGTTTGGTCACAAAAGGCTTTGTGGGAAAAGAACCCAAGTGAAGGGGTTTTGGACCCAAGATGGAATAGGAGTCATGAGTTCTATTCTCAATTTAAACAAAATGATGCTAAACAAATGGCAGAAAACTCTTACAAATATTGGTGGTAAATTTAAATCCCTTTGACTCTTATGACAGTCCTTTCTCACTACTCCATATTATTGTTCTACCTTCCAACACCAAAATATTTCCTTTGACCATGAGTTTCCTAAGTCTCCCTATCTCTTAATATTTTGTAAATATTTTATTCTTTCTTCAATGTTTCCTTCCATTGTGATCAATATCATTTTGTAATTGTTTGTTCCTCTTCCTTATCGTGTTTATATATTTCAAAAAACATAAATTTTCAATGGATTCCTTTCTCAAAATCACTCATTCCCCGCCCTGTTCTATAAGGCTCCCATTACCATAGAGATATTAACCACAAAAACTCACCATTATTATTCTAGCTAGCTAACCCTATCATAGTGGGCATATGTGACCATCTCAACAAGGATAAATAGAAATATTCCTTCTACCAATAACATTTTTATTCAAAGATGGATTTTTCAAACTAGTTTAGAACAAGATCCCTTCTTGAACTAATCTGTTTCCTCCTTTGAAAAGGATTGACAATTTTTTACAACAAACTCCAACAAATAGCCTTGTATGATAGTGTCCACCTAACAACTAACAGTATGGGTTATATAATGGTTCAACTAATTAGGAGAAACCAAAGTCCATATAATCCAATACATGGTCCTATTTTGTCAACAATTTGGGCACTTTGTCTCAAGATATATTTTCTTTGGAAAGAGGACATACACAATATGTTCTAGATATTTCAAAATGGAGCACTCTTCACCTATGTTCCTCTCCTTTATGCCACCTGTGATATGAATTCCAATTGTCATATTCTTGAGTTGGGCATTCTTCTTTTGTAAATGTGACCCTTGACTATGTCACGAAAACCCTCCAAAACATTCTTAAATTATGAGAGATCCTCTTCATGTTTGAATCTAGTGAAATGTGACAATTCATCCTATATACCTCATTGATTTGTGCCTTAGGGAACGTGAAATATACCCTGAATAGAAAACATGCGTAAAAATTTGTAGCAAAGTGCCCCAAATATGAGATGTTTCCACTTGTGCAATTTTGCTTCCAAATATGTGAACTCAACAACAAAACACACCTTAAATACATGAATGCCTCTCAACATGTGGAAGAAAAATTAAACCCTTGCCCTAGTCTTTTTATGTTGGCAATTTGGGAATTTTGTCACAAGATATCTTCTCTTCTTTGGAAAGAGGACATAAAAAATCTTTTAGATGCTTATAAATGGAGTACTCTTCACCAATGTCCTTATCCTTTACACCATATGATAAAAATGAAAATTTTCATATTCTTGACTATGACTCTCTTCTTTTCAAACATGTGACCCTTGACTATGCCATGAAATCCTCCAAAATATTCTTAAAGGATGGGAGCTCCTCTTCATGCATGAAGCTAGAAAAATGTGACAAGTTATCCAAAATTCCTCCAATTATATGATTTGTGCATTGGGAAATGTTAAAGGTACCCTCAATGGAAAATCATGCATAAAGATTTGCGGCCAAGTGCCATAAATGTGAAATGTTGCCACTTGTGCAATTGTGCTTCCTGATGATGCTCAAACTGGAACCCTAGTTGTGCAAGGCTGACAAGGTGTCACTTTGGGTCAATTTAGGGTTATTTCCATTTTCACCTTAACAATGAATCCTCTCGCTTTGGATTACTTATTGAATCTTGGGAGTATCCCAAAGCGCAAATTTATGGGGTCTTTTATGTGACTAGATCACTAGCACTAAAAACCATCTTTCCATTAGATGGTTCAACATCTTGATGATCTCTATCCTATTGACCACAAATTTTGTATTCATTATTGCTTTCACCACAACATCTCCAGTATATATTTATGGTGTTCATGAGCCTATTTTTGGTTCTCTTCTTTATGGAAACAATATTATCTCCAACACCATTATTCCTACCTTTACTACTATAAGTTTTCACTTCTATCCCATCGGGGAAGTAACTTTCGTCAATGAATGGTTACACAACAGGGACCCTATGAGCCAATTGTTCATGTCATTGATGTAGTTCCCACATGACACAAACATTCGATGGTCTATCATAGCCAAACAATCTATGATGGGTTTCATAGATACCCAACCTATGACAACAAACTGCATTCTATTTCCGAAGGCTGTAAGTAGTGGAAAACTTATATTTTTCCAAAGGAAATGCCCATCCACATCAATTGTAGGCATTTTCCTACTCTATATAGTCTCTGGGAGTTAGTGCCCATGGATTTTACATCATGCTTTCCCTCAACCAAGCATGGCAAAAAATGTGTTTTTGTTGTTGTTGATCTCTTCCTTAGGATGGGAATTTTTTCACATTGTAAGAAGATTGTTGTAACAAAACCCAGTCATAAGCTCTTATTCAAGCATAATTTGGTTCATTTTTTGTTACCAAAGACCATATTTCCTGATAGGGATAGAAGGTTCCTTGATATTTTATGGTTTAATCTTTGGTCCATGATGGACATCAAGCTTGACCAAATCCATTGCCTTCCATCCCTATATTGATAAATAAATAGTCAATAGGATTATTGTAGATCTCCTTAGAGTATACAATTGTGAGCATCCACATACACGTGTTGAAAGCCTTCCATATTTTTAACATAAATTTATCATAACTCTTCATGTTTCTATTAGCCACAAGCCATTTCAAGTGTGCTCGGGGTCCCAACAATTGGCACAAATTGATGTAGCTATATTCATGGAATAACACATGAATATACCTTCCATACTTTGAACGAGGTAAGAAAAGAAACCAATTTTGAGGAAAAAATCCAACAAATACAACACTGATTTAACGATATTTTATAGAAAGTTGCCAACTCCAAGTACAACTAGATACACAATCCATTGGGTTCCAGATAAGTCTTCTGTTGGTGACAAATTATGGTTGGACTTGCATAAAGAGAAATTGACAAACTCCCATAAGAAGCTCATACCACTTTGATACAATCCTTACACCATCACCAAGGCTATGGGTGATAATTCTTTTGAGGATAATCATAGGATGATTTATATTACTTCAAAGGTATATGTTAGGATGATTTATGCTTGATGGGGTGCATGTCTAGAAAGAGTTCCTTTAAGAGAACAGAAAATATGTTTGCACAATTACTGACATAAGTAATTGTGATATTCTACTTGAATGGCATTAGGTAACTACACAAGAGAGTTTAAGAATGAAATTTTTAGGGTTTTTTTTATATCAAGGTATGAGGATCATTATTTTTTTTTCCAAAGCATTTACATATGACTAAAATTTTTAAATAGTACAATAATCTAATATTATTTCTCATACATGCTCCTAGGTTATAATTCAAAGCAACATAGGTACTAAAACTCATGAAAAAAAAAAAAAAAATTCTCTAAATAACTAAAACTCCCAATTGTGCTATGCTTAATATTCAAACTTTCCCTATTGTTAAGATGACTTCCTCTAATTCTTATTGTTCCTCCATAAGTAAGCTAACTACTAGGTGGGCTTGAACCATTATTAACAAGCTAGTGTAGTGTTACCTAATTGTATTTAAGAAGCGTAAGGGGTGGGGTTGGTATAATGCCAACTTATCTATTATCTAGTGTCATGCCCACTACTAGGTTATCGTCCTCCCTTAATATTTGGGACACATTTGTTGGCCTTAGGATATGGTTTCCCATTAGTTCATTTGATTCTTTCTCATCCACAATATAATTCTTCATTGCATCCAACCTATCACTTTGTAATCACATACCTCTTGTAAACCCACTCTAGTGTGTTCATCATTCCTCATTGAGGTGCCTTGACTACTCCTCCTTATTGAGCTATATTTTATCATCAACCATTTGTTTCACAACCATTCTCTACAGGGAAAATTTTAAGGATGGAAGTTTATCTTAAAGTTTAAAAACCTTCGCAAATCTTACTAGTCCCCACTATGTAAATTATAAAAAAAAATTATGATGTTTTTTTGTAAATATTTAGGTTTCTAATTATTTTATATTAGTATATATACAGTTTTGGCTATTTTTAGGGTAAAATAATTTTATACTATAAAAATTGGGCGAATCAATTTTAAAAAAAATGGAAATTGGCGAATCTGTTTTTTTGGAAAAAACATGGAAAATTAGCCCACGTGTGAATATTAGCCTCTAAAAATTTCCCTGATTCTCTGGCCAACTCCCTTCCTCACTAATTTCTTTTTGAAACTCCTCATTTCCTTCTTCATTTTCTCACATCTAGTTCAACCACCATTGGTTATTTATCTCTACTTCCTGAAAGCTTGTTCAACTTTCTCTTTAAATTTTATGTCCTCCATGGTCTTTTGGTTCTTTGAGCTCTCAGCTTTGCCAACCCCATTGTAATCCATTCCTTAATTTAAATTTTAACACGCCCATACTCATTGGGTTAGTATAAAACTACTTTTCCTTCACCAACATGTCTATCCTTGTAAATTTTGTGTCAACAATATTAAATCAGTAATTGTGTTCACCAATATTGAATCAATAAATTTTAATTAACACATTAAATTAAATAATTGTTAATTATTAAAACAATAAATCATAATTAACAGGTTATATTAATATTATATAATAAATCATAATTAACAGGTTATATTAAGATTACATAATCATTATTATTTATTGGGAGAGTCGTTTTCCCCCAATGATGGCGCACTTTTCAAATTTAAAAAGCTTCTCAAACAATTTTGTGGGAAATTTTTCAAATTTCAAGCACTTTTCAAATCGAGGAGCACGGTGGAGCCCTCTCTTCCTCTACATTTCATTGCATCAACAGATCATTGGGTTCTCTTCGAATCAACAGATCACTCATCTCCCTTCAGAGGAAATGGCTTTGAAGTTTGTTCAACTGTAGAACAAGGCAGTTGTGGGTTCATAGTTTGTAGCAAAGCATGGTAGTGCCTATTACAAGCAGCTACTGGAGAAGAATAAGAAACATATCCAGGAACCGGCTACTGTCGAGAAATACAATGAGCTTTCAAAGAATTCCTACCCAATATGAATCATTCTGGAAGGAAGTGGACCTTCTGAAGTAGAAATTGAAAAACAGGTAGGAGCTGAAAGTAGAGGATGTTGGAGTAGGAGTTCTATTTGCACTGGAATGCTATGCATGGAGTTTTGTTGGTGAGATTATGGGGCAATGCTTCACACTTACAAGATAATATGTTTGACCGGTGCCCAAAGCATTTCCACTTAAAAGATTTAATTTTTCTTAAGGTACGAAGGATGAGATTTAGTGCTTCATATTTTTTTGGCTAAGATTCAGACACTTAACGAAAATACTAGTTGCAAGGTTCTTCTGTTTGGAGTTATTGATTCAAACAGAGCCATACATTTAAAAATATTTCAGAGCAATAAATTTTCTTGATTTTCCCCTTACGCATGGTAATTCAGTTAAATTTTTTTCGATTTTTGTTAGCCCTATTCTTGTTTGGGACTATTGATTTCACTTCAGACCTGCGTCAAGGATTCATCATCTGGATGTTAATTATTGTCTTTTGATTATTCCAAGATTTAATGGGTCTAACTAAAATAGCTTTTATTTCTTTCTTGCTATGTGAATGCAGTAAAATGTTGTTTTAGATTGATTAATTAACCGGTGAGGCTCTTCTGGCGGCAACCCTTCTAGTCTAGCACGACAGGGTTACAAGCTTTGCAGTTATAGCCATTTTCTCTGCGAGGCCTGATCTTCCATGGTTTTTGCCTAAAGTAGGTACCTTTTTGGCTTCAATTTTTTGTATTACAAAGAGGTTTTTTCACATATTTAGTGCATTTGATTTTTTATGAGCAAAGTGAGCAAACTTCTCAGGTGATCCAAGCTTTGATTCTGATAGGCCTATCCAATTTCCTGAATCTGCAAACCTCTTAATAAAACAACACTAGAATGGGACTAAACATGAAGATTTAGAGGCATTATATTCATGCATAAGTGTAAACTACATATTACTACTTCACAATTGTTCAAACATGAGAGTTGAGACCATTTTCAAAGAGGCATCTTCCAGTAGTGGACTTTCTCTATAATTTTATTGATTACTATTGATTACTATTTGGATCTTCTATCAGAAATGCATGAGTTACACCTTTTTGGTTGTGCTCCTAAAGTTGGATGCTTTCTCCAGTTATGCCCTTATGATGTTTTCTTTCTTTGTTTAATTTTTCTTTTTCATGCGTCATGTAAACCTAATTACTTTTATTTTAATGGGTTGTTCGTTCCTCTTCTTCAATGCATATACCTTTATATATTCCCAAAAAACCATCCAATATAGTCATTTTGTAATCAACAATGTTTGTATTTCCTTTTTTCATCAGCAGATATGAAAAAAATGTGGTTCTCCTTTGAGTTTGGCCTCATAAGATTCAGATCAAGTGTTGGTTTATTGTACCTTTTTTCAGACATGAGATATGAGACCATTTTCAAAAATGGATCTTCCATAGTTAACTTTATCTATAATATAATGATTGTTGTTGGGATTTTTATCAGCAATGCACGAGTTACCCTTTTGATTGTGGTCCTTAAGTTGGACACTCTCCCCAGTAATGCCCTTATGACACTTTTTTCTATGTTAGATTTCTCTCTTGCATGTGCCATGTAAATATTTTCTTTTTTCTTTTAATGGGTTGTGTGTTCCTCTTCTTCATTGGCTCTACCTTTTGATATGTCAAAACAATCATTCATAGACATTCTTTACACACCAATATGCATGTATTTCTTGTTGTCATCAAGCCCATGAAACATCTGAAAAAATGTGGTTTTCCCTTAAGTCTTGCCTCATAAGATTCAGAGTGGGTGTTGGTTTATTGTACCTTTATTGTTGGCTATAACAGTCAAGAAAGTACAAGTCATCCAAGAGATGAGCTCACAAATCTGCCACATGTAGCCTAACAATAGTGTTGTAGCTGATGGTCTTTCTCGTGGGTTTATAATCTATGTTGTTTTAAAACATTTTCATGTAGTTGTGCTTAAAGAAAAGTGATTTTTACATATTTCCAACTTTTGGAAAGTTGGGATCACTGTGCTACTCTGCAATCCCTTTTCATTGGTGGAAAACACTTGCTTCCAACTTGGGGACGTGTTCTTCTTAGAAGTGAACGAGAACCTCAGAATCATTTCATGCACATATGAAACTAGCCTCCACGTTCAACAAAAATATAATCACTACATAAAATGTTGGCCCTTATAAATAAAAGCACAAGACATTAAATTCTATGAATCTAATAAATCAAGACTGATTCTCAAAAGAGCTTATTGAACTCTAAACTACTACTCAATAGAGCTTATTCATTTCCTATCCTACTATAGCATGTGCCAAAATAAGGATTCCAGTTGAAATTAGTAAATTAATGCAACCATCACAACACCTCATGGATACAATGGTCATTTCCTATGTGCTTAGTCATCATGCAAAACTAGGAAACCTCAAAACCAAAATTTTTGCAGGATGGAATCTTGTCATTGTTGGGCTACAACAGAACCTGGGTACTTGCAAATGAAAAATGTCATCAATTTTGATGCAAAAATGGACATGATCAACCACAATATATGTGTAGCAATCCTGAAGAGGATGTTTGTGAACTCTGTCAAACCACATACTGCCCCCTTTTCTTGAAACTCCCATTTTTCCATCACATGAGAGCACATACTATTGTCCAAATTATTGTTGTTAAAGGTCCGTATTGGATATATGAAAACTTGTCAGAATGGAAGCATGACCTGCAATTCTGTATTTTAAGGAATATTGATTCCATAGTCTTCCATAACCATTATTATGCCACCACAAATTCCAGTGATCCAACCCATCTGGAAGTTCTGCACCTAAGGCTCTAAGTGATAGGCCTATAAATAGTTGGGGAATGCAGTCCACTGTCATAGCTACAGAGTTTCCCCTGAGACATCACATCCATACTTCCACAACCTTTTTAATTTTCAAACACAAGCATCAGCCAATTAACATCATCAGGCTTAAGATTTATCAACAGTTCTTATCCAATATTATCTAGTGTCCTGGGGTGATTTTTTCCCTTAAGGTTTCTATTCTGGTGAGGGTTTCTTCAATAAATATTTAGTAGTAGTACACATTCATAAAAAATATGTATTCATAAATATAAAGAGTCTCAACAACTATATAATGTATGCATGAATATAAAATTTCCATAGCAATAATACTTCAGTCAAAGCACAACAACTCAGCGTTGAATTCCCAGTAGCAATGAATGCATCCAATCAATAGTCAATACAGGGTTGATAAAGCCATACACACTACAATTCTGCTACACTAACCAATCCAAGCGTACTATCTTAATTTAATGTCTATTGGATATTCTAAGTTTATTGCACAGGGCTCTGACTTATATTAGAGATAACCACAGACCTGGAAATGTCTGTGCTAGTCTCAAGGAATCAGGTTGTTTTTCGAACTCCAGTAGGCTTGGTCCCTTTGCTTAGGGATAATATTAACCTTAAAGGCTATGGTTGGCTCAGAATTCTGGGAAACACTGCATAATTACCCTAGAAAATGTAATCGCACACTTTTGTCGCTTGCTTGGACAATACTGCACTGATAACCTACTTGACCCAATTATGTTGTACTGGTTTGCAAGGTCTATGTAGTCCACAGTAAGATGCAGAAACCTCAAAGATAAGTACTTATGGCATTTTTTATACCAAATTGACCCCTATTCAATAATTTTTTGGGCCAACGTTGATCCATGTTAAATACTTCCAAAATCCATTTTTTATTTCTCAATCTCATGTCAAACACTAAGTAATTTTAGAGTAAAAGCACATTGTATTTGTCTATTAGGCTATTTTAAGATAGTCTCCACATCATAATTGACTCTTGGTCGACCACCCTTCCCTTCTGTGCTAAAAATGAAAACTCTAAATTGTTTAAGCTTAAAATGCTTTCCATTCTTTTATTGTGGACAAGGTACTCAAATTTATGCAAGGGGTTTGAGTCCCATTGTTCCTCTAGATAAAAAATACCATGTGAGTTTTCTATTCTTCTAGTATCATGAAGAGCACTCTTCAAAAACATTTCACATTGATCACCTCTGCCAATTATTGTTTATTTTTGAATTATCTTAGAACTGGTCCTGTCCCCCAGAGCATGCAAAAGAGTGGGTACAAATTCATTCGTTTATTGTGTTCTAGGATGTTTATAAAAAGCATTCAGGTACATTTCTACAACTATAACTATTTGTGGGATCACGTCATATAAGTTGCACTTAAAATTTTTGATAAATATTTCAGTTTCTTGACTACATTGTACAAGGTTTCTGGCACTAGATTGTGCATTGGACTATTCTCCTTTAGCTATATTTGCATGGTACTCAATAGGCATATATTTGTGAACAACTGGTTGCTTGTTTCCAACATGGTTGAGTCAAATATTTAACTTGGCATTAGCCCTTTCACTCACGGCATTGAGACCAATGCAATGATGCAAGCAAATAGTCCACTCAGGATGAACCACATCTTCAATGTGCTAGAGAACATATTTCCTATGAAAAATATTATAAGGCTCATGATCATATCCAAACTTGTTACTCCTACTAGTAGCCTTTTTTTTTTTAAATTACTGCAATTCATGTTTTTGGTTACCTGTGCATATATAGATCTTATTGATGTGAATCACACTTTGAAAGTTACCCCATAAGCTGAGTGGTCGGAGCAGCAAAATCTTGTTTATGACTACATTGAGAAAATGTCTTCTTGTTGGTTTCAAGATAATTTTGACCTATATCATCGATCATTCTAGAATGCACCTTTTCCAGGCCCCAAAGTTGTCCCTCAGTGTCGACTTCATGTGGATTTGTTAGATGTTCATTGTCTACATTTCCTTGTAAAAATCCAGTGCATGAATGATTGTCCACATGTTCATGGAGAAGAGAATATATATGCATTTGATGTGGTCAAGAGAGAATTTTTCTTTGGGTCAAGCATGTATTCTTCATTAATGATTTTCTTGAAATTGCTTTCATTCTTAGAACTGTAGTTGTAAATATCATTGAGGGTTTCATTATAGGTTTCATCAATCTTCTGGGGTTTCCCAACTTCATTATTGTCAGCAATAGAGCCATATAGAGATGGAAATGGATCTGTATGACTGAGAGCTTCATTAATTGCGTGTTTATAACATATCTTTTGTTTTTCTACCATGGAATATTCATGACATATGTTAATAACTTTGTCTTCTAGATGAGTATTGACAGTAAAAGGGAGAAACTTCCCTATCCCATCAGGATTGAGGAATAAATTTAGATCATAGGCATAAAAAATAGGGGGACCATCAGATTCCATGATATAGGATATTTGAGGGTTGAGCTATAAAATTAATTGTTTCTTCACTCAAATAATCACGAGGGTCTCATTATTATTTTCATGGTTTTTAAAAACCGTTTGAGTTTATTGACCTCAAACTCTAGGAAACCATGATTACTTTCGTTTATTTCTTACACGATCATGATTAAAATCAAAGTGCAATGTGGGGGTACATTACTTCTCTACTCAAACTCACAATGGAATGTCGAGGTGCCAATTATATTACCATGAAAGTCTACATCTCCCTTACTTTCATTGTTTGAAGAAATAGGATTAGTGTGATTGAAGTATAAGTGTTTTTAAGATTTAAATTTTCAACAAGGGAAGCATGATCTTCATCATATTTTTCAAATGGCTGATCATGTTGGGTAGAAACATGGTTTCTACCCGACTAGAACTGCAAACATCTTGTATAATTCGTGCAACTACTCAAACAAAATTCATTTCCTATGTTTATTGCTTTGTCATGTTAGACATCATGACTAGCCTCCTCACAATGGTGAAAATTATTATCATGTTCCTTTTTTTTATGCAAATATTTCATAGAATCTAGGACACATACATCAACACATACCAGTTCTTTGATGAGGATGGGGTTTGCTATGGGGCTATGTTGGTCACAAAGTAGCCTGTCCATCATGAACTAATCTTGTGAATTTGGAGGCTCCCTTTTATTGATATTGTTATCATCTTCAAGAGGGGTGGGAGCTTCTTCTTCTTGTATGGCCGCCACAAGGTCTTGAAAGGTGTTTTCATCCCATATTGTCTTTGGATCCCATGTTTAACACAAAATTTATTGAAATATTTTAAGTAGAATTCCCCACCAGTATCATATCTAAGAGAGGCAATATGACAACCTAACTGTTTCTCTATTAATGCTTTGAAATTTTGAAATTCATTAAACACATCATATTTTAATTATAGAAAATATACCCACATTTTTCTACTGAAATATTAAACAAACGGAAGGAAGTACCTAGCACCAGTGGTTGATGTCATATTCATTGGTCCACATATGTCTAAAATTACCAACTGAAGGACCCTCTACACTCTCCAAGCTTGTACTTCATAAAATGGTATTCAATGTAACTTCCCTGCCTGACAAGCTCTGCAAACTCTGTAGATCTTATATAGAATGTTTGGAAGTCCATCTACTAGTTTCTCTCATGCCAAATGTGAGAGATAGGTCAAGTTGAGGTGCCCGTACCTATGATTCCATAAGGGTGCTATATTTTTCAATAACAATTAACTTTAACTTACAATTTCTAATAATATCAATATTCAAAAATCTTAAGATAGTGAAAGCTAAGAGATTCATATAAAATGGATCATTATAATCTTGGACATAGAAATCACTCATAGTTGCATAGTTTCCAAAAAGGTCAAACAACCTCAATTATATGTTGAACCTACCACTTAATTTGAGGTTCAAATCCTAAGCCATCAAATTCTCAAGTGAAAAAATGAAATAAGAAAGGTACAAGTCACTATAGGATTTCAATGTTTCTTTTCAAATTTCTTCTTCCTTCAACTAGAGGGAATGATGAGATCCTAGGAGTTTAAAATTTAGTGTTTTCAAAACTTGGGAACATATGACATGAATCATATTAAATGTTTATTTCCATTAATCATGAGGTAGAATGATTAACTTAAATGGTCTTTAACACAATCTCTCTAGATTTGTCTCTTCAAATGTGAGGGCACCCACTCTCATAAAGGACATGTTGGGAGTTTAAACTTTAGTGTTTTAAAACCTTGGGCACATATGACATGAATCATATTAAATGTGTTTATTTCCATTAAGCATGAGGGTAGAATTATTAACTTAAATGTTCTTTAACACAATCCCTCTAGATTTATCTCTTCAAATGTGAGGGCACCCACTCTCTTAAAGGACATGTTGGGAGTTTAAACTTTAGTGTTTTCAAACCTTCGGCACATATGACATGAATCATATGAAACGTTTATTTCCATTAAGCATGAGGGTAGAATGATTAACTTAAATGGTCTTTAACACAATCCCTCTAGATTTGTCTATTCAAATGTGAGGGCAGCCACTCTCATGTTCGCATTTACTGATATTAGCCTTTAGGAAAAGATAAGAAAATATAAATTGGACTAATGTATCAATCCATGTGAACATGATACCCATTCGCTCTCTCACACACTCAATGTGAAAACTTTGTCTTCTAAAGGACATGATTTGGGCAGTATATCAGTTGCCTCAAAAACTTAGGTTCAAGTCAATTCTTCAGGCAACATATACTAAGAAGTTGCTAAGTTGTCTCCTACTAACATTCTAAACTGGTCAACATCAGTTCAACAATTATAGATGACACTCATGGTGTTGAAATGTTATTTAATCTTACAAGTTGGCATACTTTCTTAGTCCCACAGTGCTGATAAACTTTCCTCAACTATTAATCCTAAAGAAGCCCAATAATGGGTGAACATGGATAGGCCAGCTTGACTTTTCTCACATGTCTTCCATCTCACTTAGACACTTATTTTGGGAACCCTTATAAATTTACTATGTCAGTTTTCTAAGGCCTAATATGGGAAAAATAAATAAAAAGTGTGTGCAAGCAGCAACACACTTGACTAGATAGCCTTATGATGGATGTACATTTTAAGGGCTTCTTTCCTAATTCAAAATCGTTGAAGATATATAATCTAACTATTTCATTTGTCCTACAATTCCAATAGTGCACATGGAAATCTTCTCTGAAAATATATTTTGTTACATATGGTAGGCCTCTGAATAGACTAAGCTTGTACTAGCATAATGCAAACATGACCTGCAAGTCACCACTGTGTTTTGGTTTCTGAAGGCTACTGCATTATTGAATTACTAGTGAAGTATCAACCATTGAATAAGTTTCGAGCTTTGGAGAAGTCACAACATATATTATAATTTTGTCTTGCAGATTGGCCTCTTGACCAATTTTTTCTAGGAATTCCTCTTATGAGAAAATAAGGTCTTTCCTAACAGGTTATGACCCTCTTGGAAATACCAGGTTCACTAGAACATTGCAAGAAAATATCTAATGCACGCATCATGCTACCACTACAAGCCATTGCAAAAAATAGAAACCAAGGTGAAAAAGGATCTACAGCTACATTGTAGACATGTTATAGTGACAATACTTTCTTGAATGTCTATTCTCCAACATCCATAGCATTACCGCAATAATCATAGTTTGTATTCAACTCCAAATAATATACATTCTTGTAAGAAGTTTTAAATCATATTTTTACCTTGTGGCAATGATTTTCCTTATGCCCTACTCTCATTTTTAGTCAAAAACTTGATTTCCTATATTGATGACGTTCCTACTGTAATATGACCAACTATCAGAAAAATATATCATTTTAATTCTAGATAAAATGAGCAGTGTACCCAAATAATAAATAAACTAAAAATGATAGTAGATATTGCAGGGTAAGCAACTAAATAGGTAGTAAGCATGATATGCTATTCCATAATTCACTACCTTTCCCATTTATAAAATAGTTTCTACAACAATTTCGTTGCATATTAGTTATTTATGTTGCTATTTATTGAGATTTTGGCTCACACGGGGATTACAATCAACCTTTCCACAGGAGATACATATGGCTTATGCAATTTCCATACCATTGTTGTTACTGTAACTAACATTTCCTGATAAGAAGTTATAGTTGAAACATTGAATTTACTTGTTTTGGCTTCCTAATTATTATGTATGGCATATATAATACCAGCTGTCCATTGGGATTCATATGTGACCAAATGAAAAAGGCTTTAACTGTTGCTAAATGCAAAAATGTGACAAGGTAGGATTGGAGGGATTTTGTGCAAATTATAATGAAAAATAAAAAAGTGAAGGCATGCACCTCCAGTGCAGTGATAGCAGGGTTTCCTATTTATAATATTCTAGATTTATTATTATTATTATTTGTTTGTTTCTTTCTGAATGTTTCTCCCTGGTCAAGGTTTTTCTCAAGTTTTTCAGCTCTGAATGCTAAACACATTGGTTGATGTCTTACAGTGGAAACACCTCACATCTTAGCATAGGTCCAAGATCTAGTTCTGGTACAATAGTGCAAATTGTGGAAGATTTGGTAAGTGCATGCTACTAAAATCCTTGCCACTGTGACCCAAGTGCTATTTGGCCACAACTAGAAGGTTAGTGCATTGAGAAAAAGAGAATGTTTTGTGCATCGATGCTACACACAGGGAATATTTTTGCAAGCCCTTTTTCCCATCATGTGCAAGAGTAGTTTGCATCTGCAATATGCACATATAATTCTCTTTGCCCAATAAAATAACCTTCTAGTGTTGCATGAGCTTCTATCCTCTTTAGACTAATGAATTGTCTAGAACTTTGTCACTCTTGGTTCATAGTTATCCTGTGAGTTTAGTCTGATTGGAAGACTTTTTTCTTCACATTCCTTCTCAATGTTTCTGCCATAACCTCAGAGCTACTCGAGTTTAGGTTTTTTCGCTAGATATTTCTTGGGGTCTGAACCAACCTCCTAATCTGATGGCAACATTTCTATACCTCCAGCAAGTATATCACTTATCGTAGTCATTTTTGTTTCTCCAAAATTTCGTTACTCGCAAAAGGGTGCATTCTAATTTAAGATTCTTTCTTCCACAACTCAACATGTTGTGTGCAATTTGGTGCCTGTTAGGTGATTTCGATGGCTTCTAGAAACTAGTTATTAGACAATGTTTCTAACCTCTTAGGAAGAAGCTACTTAGCAGTGGCTACCTCTCTAACAATTTTTGGTATTGATTGTTCATTAGTATATTGAAAAATTCATCGTCAATGTTAACACTGGAAAATCGTACAGCAGAAGATGACATCAATTAATGTTGAGCCCAAGGATTTACAAGATAGGAATACATTATGGAATCAAGAAGTATTTAAAATCTCTAAGGTTTTGAGAAAATCATATTTGAACTAGTCATAAATGATCAAATGCGCGCTTTTTCCTTCGATAAGAGCGCCTTTTGCGTGCCTTTTTGCCCGATAAGCGCACATTCCTGGAAATGGAAAAAAGTCACTTTTCGGGACCACAACAAGAAAAAGGCAGTTACTCCTTATGTGAAAGCCACCTAAGGACATCCACCAGTGCCTCCTTAGACATTATGTGAGCACACAAAAGAATATTTGAGCACACAATGGAATCACACCTCTCCCTTGGGTCACAATCCATCATGTACCAAGGGAGGGAAGAAGGATTTGAAGCTCACCTATATAAACCCACCAAGAGATGAAAAAATGGTGATCACAAGGTTATGCTTGCCAAATTTCCCCAAGCAACACCAGCATTGTGTGTGACCCGAAGCTGGGGCTAAAGAGGACTCGATAGTTGGCCACCCAACATCTTAGTCCACCACAGCAAAGAGAGAGAGTTAGATTGCATTAGAGGCAGAACTTGGAAGGAAAACATCCTTGCATCGGGACATAGAGCCATTGCCTAGGGGCCCTTTGGAAAGTGGGTAAGATTTCCTTTTATTCTGAACATTTAATAAGAAGAAGCCACCAAGCCGTCGTTTGCATTATTACTGTTTGGAAAGCTTCTTTTGTGTTTTTAGTTTTTTAACCAGAGCATGCTTCAGCATATTATTTCCATTTAGTTTTATGCTTTTGAGCTCCCCCCACATTCTGCCTGTTACCAATATTTTAGAGAGTAGACCACTCTCTCTAAGCTCATGAAATTTCTTACACCCGTGTGTCGAATCCACAACAACATTCAGGGATTAATGTTTCAATTTTATCAAGTGTCTCTTGTTTCATATTCAACACAAGATGGACTTTTCATGCACTCAGTTCATTAGAGAAATGCTTTTTGGCTTGCCTTGAATATTGAAAGCAAGTTACATAAGCGATCCCTAAATATGGAGCATCATTGACAACAATTCAAGCTCCTCTCAATGGATGTTTTCTAATCCCTCTTCTTCTGCTCCTTCCCCTTGTCATCTTCATTTGTTTACAAGGCATGACAAAGATACCCATAAGTCTAAATTTGAGCCCAAAAGAAATTGTAATGATAGTGTAAATGTTATGATAATATTATTATTATCACTAATGGTCTTCCCATTCTAATGAGGGATGTCTTAAGCAAAGAGTTCTCAACACATATTTCAGTGGCTGAGAAAAAGGAAGGAGAAGGTTAAAATTATTATAGTCAACAATCCCAGTTACATAAGAGGTTGTTGTGGACTTCCCAATCCATGGTGGTAATGCCTCTGCTACTAAGTACGGTAATTATAACAATTCAAAAAAAATGGAAAAATAATTCTAAGCCCGCAATTAGTCTTAATCTACATTGACTACTTAACTTTAGGCAAGGATGCTTTGTTTGTGCAAAACTGTTGCATTATAGTTAATGGTAGTGATAAAAATATTATCTCACAAGATCATGTGACTTTTCTTAATTTTACTTCAAAATGTTAACCTTGGTCTAAAATTTTAGGGTTGGATGAAGGATAAGGAATCAATACAAGTTATGAAAGTCCGTCAATTCACTTTTTCTATTGACCACTCTTTGATAGTATTAAGTATGATGGCACTCTTGTTGACTGTTGTGGTCTTATTCCTTGGAACATTTTATCAAAACGATTGCCATGCAAGCTATTATGCATTGTCTTGAAACTTACCTATTTTTGCAGAGAAGTTAGCATCATGCTAGTGATTAATTTGAAACTGTATTTTAGTGGAAAAATTCACTATTTTTTGGTGGAATAGTTCATAATTTATTCTAATCTTTTTTTTCAAGTTTACTAGTCACGATGATAAATGTGTGGTTTACTTCAAAGGGTTCTCAGTTCTTTCTAGATACGCTTTTCATCATTTTCTTTGAATACTTCTCTAGTGCTCCTAAGTTCCATGTTGTTATGTTTATTGGTTGTTTCTGTAAAAAAAAATTCTTGAGGTTTTGCAAGGTAAATCCAAATGCAAAAAAATACTATTTTACATATTGATATTTGTTCAAGACATTCTTGTGTGATGCTTGAATTTCATAAATCTAGATTTCTATTTCATTATCTATATCAATATATAATAACATGCACATAGATTGTTCATATTTCTCAAACTGTGGAGTTGTTCCTTTCCTGTTGCATGTTCTTTTATATTGTTATGTTGTGATTAAAATTTCTAGTCGTGCTTTCCAGTTATTCTCCTACATAGTACATGCTTTGTTAGATTATATCAAAATTTATTCTTGTTGTCTTTTTATTATGTATATTTAACATATTATTTCTAGAAACTTTTGATCTTCCTATATTTTATGTTCCTTTGGTGTATCTTTTCACCTTTAGGGGAAATTGGCAGTTTAAAGTCTAATTCTTTAAAGGGTGCTAGCTCAATGGAAGAGCACCTGCTTTACAAGCAAGAGGTTGGTGGTTTGATTCTATTTGTTGTTTAATCTTTAACATTAGTCATTGGTTTATTAAAATGTTGACAAGTCATGCATTAAGCTTTGTACCAAAGGACGAAATACTTCAAAAGTGGGTCGAAAGGAGACAAAGCAACGAAGGCCACGTGCGTTAAAGCCAAAGGCGGAATTAACATGAAAAGAATGGAGTCTAAAGCCAAAAAGCTAACAGAAATACAAAAGACAATGGAACGTTACACTGAGCGCAAAACCTATGTATTAAAAGAAATTGTCGCCGCATGAAGACGCACATGAGGGAAATTCTGAGGGGGTCGAGCAGCGAGGAAGGGAAGAGACCCATACCCCCACGGAATTGTGAAAGCGTGGCGTGGTGGGGACCTGAAGTAAAGGGGATGACGTGGCAGAGCTAACGTGCGGGACCCGAGGATCGGTATGCAATGTTTCGAATCTGCCTTATAAGAAATATGTTCAAGAATCGTGGGTTTTATACGGTAAAAAGGTAAGGTAAAGTCTTTTAGGTTAACTGGTACTGAGGCTCGTACCAGTATTAAACCCGGCATGAGGCACCCACCTGCACTCTGACACACCCAATCCTTACGCACCGCGTGCCCCACTATCAGTGTCCTTACGACACTTGCCTTCTTTCGCTTTACCCATCCGTCTTTTTACCTCAAAATACCCAGTCCAGAGATAACAATTCCCCCGTATTTCACTCCAGTAAAAAGTCGCAGGTTTCCGTCTACGGCATATACCAAGTAGGAAAGAGTGCCTGGTCTACCCAATCATTGTCAGAGTTCCCTGCGTCGCTTTCCCGAGTAGATTTACCTTCCGTTCAGGTACTCCGTCATTCATACTCCCTCTATTTTCCTTTCGCTTTTTCAAATTCTTGAATGTTGGCCATGGGAAGGGGAACGCCCAAGAAAAATGAACCAGAGACCCCTCAGGTCCGTGAATCCAGGAACCCACCCAGGTTCGACCCTCTCATCGACCTGCAAGCTGGTATCTGTGACCCTAAATACCCATTTGACATCCACAGCATTAAGCTTGTGCTTTTCAGTCGTCATGTTAAGAACACAGACCGTTACCGGGTAGTCGTGTCTGGCCTGTACCACCAAATTACCCCTCAAGTTCACTCTGTGGTTGATTTTATCTCCTAGCTCAGAGATTTTTTCGATGAGCATCGAGGCACCTTCACCTCTCCTCAGGGGAACAAATTTTTTTCCCTTTCCCCCGATACTATCAAGCAGGCCCTCCGCTTTCCTACTAGCGCCACATATATCAGTTTCAGAGAAGCAGCTTTAGCCGCCCAGTTCATCAAACAGCCACGGGAGACCCAGCAAGCCTTCATCTCCTCTATAACCGGCAACCAGGTTTCTTCTCTTCCTGCCATAGAGACTTTTCCATTAAGCTTGTTCGAAGAGGAAGTTCGGCCCATTCTCTCTCTCATTGCTGGCCTTTTAGGGGTAGGAAGTCCGGAAGAGATTTCCACAGTGTGCATCCATCTCTTATGGCTCATGTCTCAAAAGGGAGTAGTATTAGATATTCCTGGTTTCCTCACCACTGTCATTCGAACCCAGTTCCAGGAGCTTCCAGAAACCCGTCAGTTCCGTTTTTTTTCAATGGTTTTCTATCTCTTCTTGTACCAACACGCCGATAAATTTGAGGGTTTGGGGTTAGAAAAAGTATATCGTGAGAATTCCTAACCCCGACCAGTTTTCGACTGGAATTTATTAGTACGTCAATTACCTAAGGGAGAGGGTTATTCCAGTTTTGTGAATAGTTTCATGTCTATTTCCTATACCATTATTCATGACTCACCTTCGCCTAGGGTCTTTATAGAAATGAAAAGCTGGCTGCAAGCCAGAAAATCCCAGAGCACTAGGGATTGGTTTCTACTCAAGGACTACACTGAAATTCGGGTCTATGGAGCCGAAGTTTCCCCATACCGGCTGCCAGTGTTTCCTGTTTGTCGAGTTTATGCGCTCGAATACATCCGGCAGGCCCTCAAGGCCGATCAGCTCCATTTCGTTCCTGCCAAGAAGGGTTACATCCTAAGGCTCCCCATTGAAATCGGCCCCTTTGTGGTGAACTCGAGACATGCCCTCCCAATCGTTGAGAAAATGCTGCAAGGTATGGACCTAAGGCTGGGAAAAAGTTGGGCTTATGAACCTCGAGAAATTATCTCGAACAAAAGAAAAAGGAACAAGTCTGCGCCTTATATGCATGAGCCGAGGCCATTCATGGAATGGAGGGCTAATCTCGAAATTTGGCCTTTGGTTTCTCAGATGGAGACAGATTCATCTGCTACAGGGGAGGAAGAGAACGTCAATAAAGACACAGGCGAAGAAGAAGTAGGCACATCAGGAGCAACTCCCCCTCACAAAAAGAAAAAAACAGCCTCCAGTGAGGCAGAAGTCATAGGAGAGGAACAACTGCTTGAACCATTCACAGTGTATGGTCAATTGGATAAAGGCAAGGCCGGGATAAAGGTGCTAAGGGACAGTACCACTTCTTCCGACTTCACAGAGGTCACACAGGCCATCATAGAGCATACCTCACCAAGGGAAATTGAAAGGGATCAGGAAAATAGAGCAATCCGAGACAAATATAAAGCTGAGCTGGGAGGGTACGTTGAGAAATATCATACCAGGCTCTCTGCCTCCATGAACGCGAACACCGAAAACCTGGTATTATCTATGGCTGAAGCTATCTTGGACCCTAATTTAGGTGTCACTAGCTATCAGTTGCTCGATTATGCGATCGACATGAAGAAAGTGCCAGCCAACGACATGTGCGACCTATTCCAGACTGTATGTGATATGATGAAAGATGAACTGATGCGGGTCACCCTCGCGCTGAGGAAGTTGGAGCAGAAACATGAACAGTTGAGGGCTACCCTGAAAAGCGAATAGATTAGTTGCTGCGCCCGAGCAAATCAGGTACATTTCCTCCAAGACCAAATCAAGGGAAAAGATACGGGGGAAACAAACCCACAGGCGGCTTTAATTGAACAGCTGCAGAAGGAAGTCACGTCAGCAAAGGGTCAGGCCCGCATACCGGCCGCCCACCATGTCCAGACAGTTGAACTGGTGCAAGTAGAGCAAGAGAAAGCACAATTGTCCAGTAAGCTATCAAAAGAAAGAGAGGAGAAAGAAAAAATGGCTGAGACAATCACCATACTACAGACTAAGGCGGCAGAGCTGCAAGCTAGATGGGACTCACACAGCTGCCAGTTGACCGTGGCTTCAAGTGGAACCAGCTCGCTGTCTGAGCAATTGGCCGTAGCAAGAGCTAAAAATGAGGTATTGGAAAAGCAGGCGTCCACAGCAAGGCAAAAGATCACAAATTTAGAAAACTCTCTCGCTGAGAACACCAGAATAATAGAAGAGTTGCAGAGAGAAATAGAGCAGGAAAAGAAGACGACGGTCGATCAGCAAAAAACTATCACCGACATGAAAAGCCATGCAAAGGGAAATCTCACCCTCCTTGAAGCTAGGAGTATAATTTGGTCTGACATAATCTCAGCTGTGACCGAACAATGGGGCTTCTTAAGGGCGATGGGAGAGAATAAGTCCGCTATACCCTATCTCAGTAGGAAACTGCAGGAGGCAGACCTCGATTTTTCCAACAGGGCCCAACATGCCAAAGAGTATATTTCATTCCTGAATGAGCTGGGATCAGATGACATGGAGAATCATGGTATTCCAAGCCGATTCACGGAGGCTATTGAATGTCGAAAAATCATCAACAAATAGATGGCCCGAGTCACAGCTTCGAGAGATCTCCAACAGGTGGTCGCCAACGTGGAACGATTCGATGCAGTATGGGGTGAGATCATGACAGCTGGACTTCCTTCCTGTTGGGACCCGACCACTCCTTCCATGCTCTTGTCTTTGACACAATATACAGTGCGCTTGCAAGAAGAAAGAGATCGAACCGACCTCCAGACAGGTAAAGCTGCTCAACTCAAGGCCGACATGATTGTTTCATGCCTTCGAAAAGAGTTCACCCTCCTCCATTTAATAAAACATAAGCTTCCTACTGGGGCGGGTTTCCATGCCCTCACAGAGGCCTTTGTTGAGGTGGAGGGGTTCTCAGCAATGCCCGAACCAGCTGCAGACAGTCAGCAGAGGTGCACTCAGTTTACGAGCCAGTATGCCAGTGCATCTGCGAACGTGTCGCCACCAGAATCAGCAACTGCCTCAACTCTTCTGCACCTATGATATTTTTTCAACTCATGATTTGGCCTCAACGGCCTATTTACTTTTTACTGAATTAGTTTCTTTTAAGTTTTGAGTGGGTTTTTTGCCCCACTCCAACATTTTACTTTTCATCGAACTGCTGTTTAATTTTCTGTTTTTGAAAACGGCCAAGAGCCTGACTATCCATGATGGGAGGCCTGATTCCTCATCATGAATTTTGTTGTTTTGAGAATGACATTTAACAAATTTTGTTTACGCGAAGAAGATATTTTTCCAAAAAATATCTTCTCGCTAAGTTAGGAAGAAGCCTATATAAGTAAGATCCAATGAGAAAAAAGGGTTCCAAATTTCCTGAAGAAACTCGCAGTGTAAAAGTTTTTGTATGCTTGTCGTGGAATTATAAATGCAAATACACAGAGCCCGTGGGGTTTCAGCGAAGAGAATTTCTAGTTATATATGAGGATTCCAGTCTTAATGCTGTATAGTTCGTGACTCTTTCTTTGTGATATTGTATCATTGTTCTCTCCACTGTTTTCAATTTCTTTTTATCGTGTCTTGGAATGCGAGTAACTTGCCAGCTCGGGTACGAATTTATCATTGTTTGATACTCATGCTTTACTGGTCTATGTTGCTTTAAATATGGCTCATACACGATATGTCGTTCCGCTTAACACATCATTCATATTTCCTCTGTATTAAACATCGTGAAATGTTACTCTTACTGAACTGATTGATATGTATGGATTCTTAGTTCCTAAGCCTATATTATGTTGAAATATGTTTTCGGAGCACCATTTCATTGGTAGTTAGTACTCCCCTTTTACTTTCTGCACATCAAATATCTTTCTGTTTAAAATACCTATATGTCTTTGAGAAACTGGCCCTCTCTGATGAAAGTTGTCTCGAAGTTGTCTGAAGTATATATGTATTGAAGATTCCCTTCTTGTCTTTACAATGTCTTTATAACTTGCTAAATCCAAAGGTAGTTTGGTCCCATCCATATGATGATGTTTTCCACAAGTTGAAAAGGTAGAGAGTCCTAAGCTGATAATAAGCCTGAAATATACTTTATACTCCCTATTGTTTAAGATGTCCTAGGCATTGGTCTTTGGCAACTCAAGGTTGTCTCTAGGAGCTACAACATCTTTTTGGCGCCATTGCCGGGGACCAAAGTTGAAGAAAGTTAAATCCCTGGGCCTCGACAAAATCCATTCACTCTTCAGTCAGGTGAGCACAAAGAGTTGAGAGTTGTGCACCCCTCACCTTGGCGACTCCACAATCATTTTACAGTTAAACCTGTTTGCAGTCCTGGCTCCCCGTAAGCCACACCTAAGGTCAAATACATCTCAGCCAAGGACACCTTCTGTGTCTGACCCAGAAAGAATCCTACATAGAAGAAACTGGAGGGGAATACCATTTTTTCATGATGAAATTCCACCGCTCTCTCTAGAAGACCTCCCTTCTTCCTCTTCTCAGGTCACCCAGTGGCAAGATTCTAACTCTGCTCTGGGTGAAGCCGGCTATTACTCCGACTACCTACCCATGGGAAATATCCGAGTTAAAGATGAGGCTAAGTCAGTATATACCACCCGTTACTTTTTCCATCCTACTCCAGAAACAGAAGAAGTTAAAGAGGTCACGGAAGTATCTTCTATTACCACCCCACCCTTGTCTCCATCATCCCAAGCTGTTGTCCATTATATCCCTATCATCATTCACACTGCGCTTCCACCTAGTCCTCCACTTACTCATCAAGCCCTCTTATTACCTCCACCTCCTCCTCCAATGGCTAATGTCCCTGGTTTCCTGCAAAACAGATATGCTCCTTTGGAGCTACCTGCAGTACTAAATGACTTGCCACAAGACTATTTGAAGATTCTGCCCAGATTCAATGGTGAGAATGAGATTGAAGCCCAGAAACATATCGAAGTCTTTTTCTCTTTCGCAGAGAATTTCAATTGGAACATCTGGATGTGGTCCTAAGGATGTTTGTGCAATCCTTAGACGGAGAAGCTAGAAAGTGGTTCAAGACGCTTGGAGCTCGTTCTATTACTACATGGGAGGGAATGGAGGATAATTTCATCAAAAAATGGGGAGAGAAAAAATATCATGGTAATATTCTCACTGAATTCAACACTCTGAAAAAAGAAACATAATGAAGGGGTGTCAGAGTTTATCAAAAGATTCAAAAAATTGTACCTGAGTCTCCCTGCCGACATGAAGTCTCACCAGACTGCTGCCAAGGTTGTTTTTGTGGCAGTGTTTGATTCTGAATTCGGTTTCTCCTTGAGAGAGAGGAAGCCGGCCACTCTGGATGATGCATAGACTAACGCATTGGAGATAGAAGCTAATTTTGCCTCTACTGGCAAATCCAAGGGGAAACACGAGCAGGATACTAGAAGGAGGGGGAAAGAGGAAGTATCCACCTCAGGTCAAGACAGAGATTCAGCCAATGACAAGATCGAGGAAATGAACAGGATGATCAAGAATCTCTCAAGTAAGCTGGTCAAGCTTGAGATGGAGGCCAAGAATTCACCCTCAAAGAATTTCCAGAATGCTCCAAACAGAGGATTCAATCCTCAACACAGAAAACCACCCTTGCAGATACTGCAGAGGGGACAGAAGGAGCAACAAGATCAGTTACTGCATCCTCTATACTTGGAGGGGCAAGTAGAGGCTTCTCCTGAAGATTATGCCTACGAACAAGAGGAGGCATGCCTTGTCTTCTCAGACAGTGATGACATAGAATGTCCCGTACATGAAAGTGACGAGGGGGAAGTACAAGCTCACTCAGAAATGAAGGCCAATGAAGATACTGAAGAGCCCGAGATTGATGATTACTGTAAACAGTTCGTTGATTTCATGCAAGCTAAGTTCAATAGAAAATATAACCTCAGGTCCTCCAGAAAGAGAACCCGCACTCAAGATGAAGAGGAGGACACACCCCAAAATTCAGCACCTGCTCAGGAGGAGACAGCTCGGAAAGCCCCTGAGAGAGGTAAGAAACCTCTTGACCAACCTTTACATTTTGACACTCAAATTCCTTCATCTTCATAAGCGACCACACCTCCTAATGTCAAGCCAGTCATAAAGGAAGTCAAGCCTCTCCCCCAGAACACAGACTCTAAGGAGAAAGAATCTAAAGAGGTGTCGATAGATAAGTCCTCCTCTGCTTTCAGTCTACAAAAAGAGCTAGAGAAAGTAAAAATCCCAGTTCCCCTGACTGAATTGTTAAAGCAACCTGCATATCAGTCCCAGGTCACGTCCTTCATGCTTCCCCCAGAAGTAATACACATCCCTGACAGTCTCAACTTACAAGAAGAAAGACCTATGGTAGTGTTTGGTCCACATGTCGAAGAATTAGACCCCTCTACACCTCCCTTTTACGTGTCTTTCGTGATCCATGACCTATTGCTCCACAATTGTATGTTAGACTCCGGAGCCTCCCACAATCTGATGCCTCTGTCTGTCATGGAACAATTAGGACTCCAGATCACTCGTCCATATCAGGATCTGTACTCATTTGACTCCAAAAGAGTTAAGTGCTTGGGCATGATTAAAGACCTGGTGGTCAACCTGGCCCAAATCCCAGCTAAAAGTGTAGTAATGGACATTGTAGTGGCTAACATTCCAGCCCGTTTTGGTATGTTACTATCAAGGTCCTGGGGAACAAAAATTGGTGGGTCAATCAAACTAGATCTAACATATGCCACCATCCCAATTTTTGGCGGGCAGGAGAGGAGATTATACAGGGAGACCAGATTTCTAAAAACGGTTACCAAAGCTAACAGTTCAGAAAATTCACCGGTTTACAGTAAAGATAGAGATTTTTCATGCTTGATGTTAGAAGAATATTACAGTTATGCTCAGGAACCTTCCTTATGTCAGATAAGGACTCAAAAATCCTCAGAAGGTCTTGAAACAGGGGTATGGACTCTACATTTCGATGGGGCAAATTCAAAGGAAGGTAATGGTGCTAGAGTTTTATTGATTTCCCCTACAGGAAAATGGGTCCCACTGTCCTTCAAATTAGAGTATGAAGCCACCAATAACGTGGCTGAGTATGAAGCACTTTTGCTGGGGCTACAGGCAGCCAGGAATATGAATATACAAACCCTGAAGGTCTTGGGTGATTCAGAATTAGTGGTCCGACAGATCAGAAATCAATGTCAAGCTAAACATCCTCGTTTAAGAGCTTACAAGAATGAAGTATAGGACATGGTGGAGAACTTTTTCTCAGCTTTTAATATTCATTTCATGCCCCGGGAGTAGAACAGGATGGCAGATTCACTTGCAGTAGCTGCTAGCACCTTCCATCCACCCCAAAATCCCCTTCTGAGGTATGAAATAGAAGTAAGGTACCGACCTTCGATTCCAGACAATTTCAAACACTGGCAAGTGTTTGAGGACGATGAACAAGTGAAAATGTTTCTAGAGACAGTTGGGGAGTTCTCTAATATGGAAATCGACTGTTGTAAGGGGGATGATGGTGAGAACCAATCAGAAAACAAGTGGGAAGAAAAAAATGGCCGGGAGTAAAGTGTTACAGCTAAAGGGAAATGTCATCCCTAGAGGCCTGGTGCCCCTAGAAAGGCTGTTTGACAAAAATGATGTCCCCAGGAAGCCCAGCAAAACGACAGATGAAAACCAGGTAGAAGACCTAAATCTGGGTACTGAGGCTGAACCCAAAATTGTGAAATTATCCAGAAAGATCCCGGATGGCTATAAGGAGAATTACCTACAATTATTTCAGTCTTATAGGGATGTATTTGCGTGGTCCTATCAAGACCTGAAGACGTTCGATATCATCATTTTGCAGCATGAAATTCCCCTGAAGGCAGATGCAAGGCCTCACAAGCAGAAGCTCAGACAAATAAACCCTCTACTACTCCCCTCCATTGAGAAAGAAATCAAGAAGCTGTTAAAGGCTAAAATAATTGTGCCATTGAAGTACTCTGAATGGGTGGCAAATCTAGTCCCTCTCCGAAAGAAAAATAGAGAAATAAGGTTGTGCGTGGATTTCAAAAATTTGAATAGAGCCTCCCTGAAAGATAATTACCCATTACCAAAGATGGACCACATTCTGCAGAAAGTGGTGGGGGCCTCTAGGATGTCTATGATGGATGGCTTTTTGGGTTATAACCAGGTGGCCGTACTCCCAGAGGACCAGAAGAAGACTGCTTTCACCACACCCTGGGGTACATTTATGTACGCTAGAATTCCTTTTGGGCTAATTAACGCAGGAGCCACATTTCAAAGGGCTATGGACATATCCTTTGTTGGAGAACAAGATAAATTTCTGGTGGTGTATTTGGATGATATTGCAGTGTTTTCGAAAGATGATGCTGAGCATATTCAACATTTACAGAGAACTTTTGAAAAATGCAGAAGGTATGGTCTCTCCCTAAATCCTCAGAAATCTTTGTTCGCATTGGAAGAGGGTAAGCTCCTGGGGCACATTGTAACTAAGGATGGGGTCAAGATTGACCCTAAAAGAGTGGAGGTTATAAATGGTATTTCCCTCCCCAGGAATAAGAAAGAAGTCCAGGTGTTCTTAGGGCGTATCAATTTTCTGAGAAGATTTATTCCTAACTATGCTGAAATAGTTAGGCATATAACAGATATGTTAAAAAAGAATAATGAGGTGAAATGGTCACCAGAATCGAGGCAGGCCTTTGCCAGAATAAATAATGCATTTGCTGAGGCTCCTGTGCTGGCAAGGCCAGATTACACTAAACCATTTATGATCTTCTCTTTTTCATCACCTCATACGGTAGCTGGAGTTCTCCTACAGAAAAACGAGGATGGGTATGAACAACCCATTGCTTTCTTTAGTCAGGTGCTTCACGACGCAAAATTGAAATAAAATATATTGGAAAAGCAGGCTTATGCCCTGGTAAAGTCCCTCAAGGCATTTCGTATGTATATTCTGCAGTCTCACATTACTGCATTTGTACCCACCGCATCGGTTAAAGATATTCTCGTTCAAGGCGACAGTGAAGGAAAAAGGGGTAGGTGGATTGCAAAGATACAGGAATATGATCTGGACATCAGACCCACTAAGTTGATTAAAGGGCAGGGGCTAGCATGAATTTTGTCAGAGTCAAACCATCAAGCTTTGGGCATCAATTTATCTATGATTGCAAATGAAGATTCTGAGGGATAGATAGGGCAGCAAGAAGTGGAAATGGCCACTCAGAAAATACGGATAAAGTATCTTACTAGTCCTTGGTACAAAGAAATAGTAGAGTACCTCCTAACACTCAACTGTCCACCCATCTATGATAAATCGAAATACAGAGCACTGAGGCTGAAATCACAAAAGTATACGGTTGCCAATGGTCAGCTATATTGGAAAGATCTTTCAGGCATACTGTTATTATGCCTCACAGAAGGCGAAGTGGAGAACATAATGACCGAATTTCATGAGGGAATCTGTGGAGGACATTACATTTGGAGGAGCACAGCTCAGAAAATTCTGAAGGCTGGTTTCTACTGGCCTAAATTGTTTGGATACATCTTTGCTTAGGTCAGAGCATGTGACAAATGTCAGAAATTTGCTGAAAAACAAAAGTTAGCAGCTCTGCCCCTGATTCCTGTACACGTCGATGAACCTTTCAAATAGTGGGGAATTGACTTCATAGGAGAGATTCACCCACCCTCAAGTGGGCAGCACAAATGGATCCTGACTTCCATGGATTATTTCACGAAATGGGTGGAAGCCATACCCGCACGAAATGCTACAGACACAGTGATAATCAAATTCATGGAGGAGAACATTATATCCAAGTTTGGATGCCCGACTAGAATAGTGACTGACAATGCACAAGCCTTCAAATCTACAAAATTTGTGAATTTCTGTCAGCAATATAATATCTCTCTGGGTCACTCTACAGCTTACTACCCACCGGGAAATGGTTTGGCGGAATCATCAAATAAAACGCTGGTGAGAGCTCTAAAGAAGACAATAAATGAAAACCAGAGGAACTGGGATTCCCAACTGAAGTTCGCTCTGTGGGAAAAAAAAATTACTAGTAAAGGAGCAACTGGGAAATATCCCTATGAGTTAGTATATGGACGAGCAGTTGTGTTCCCTATACAATTAGCTTTACCCGTCTCTCGTTTCATGCAAGAGGCTCAGGAGGAACCTGATGGTATGACCAGAAGAATTAACCAGCTGGTGGAACTCGAAGAAACGCGTGGTCAGGTGAATCAGCGACTTGTGGAATACCAGGAGAAAATGAAGGAGTTGTTTGACCAGCACGCCAAAGATAGAAAGCTACAGGTGGGAGATCTAGTACTCAGGTGGGATGTGCGAAGGGCAGATAAAGGTAAGCACGGAAAATTCGATCCCCTTTGGCTCGGTCCCTTCAAGATTACAGAACAAGGAGGAAATAATACCTTTAAGCTGGAGAATTTGCAGGGAGATTAGCTCGACGTCCCTGTAAATGGACAGTTCCTCAAACCGTACTTTCAGTTCTGAAGCAGGGTAAAAAAGCCTGATTGTATTATATTGTACATTAGCTGCTATTTTCATTTTTGAATTGAATAATGCATGAGTCATGATGATTTACGAAGGGAGAAGTCGGAAGTGCAAGAGAAGTGGCGTTCTCATAAGATAAACAGGCGGTCTGCGTAGTTCTCGACACGTTCGAGGATGAACGTGTCGTCCCCAGGTGGAGCCAATGTTGTTTAATCTTTAACATTAGTCATTGGTTTATTAAAATGTTTACAAGTCATGCATTAAGCTTTGTACCAAAGGACGAAATACTTCAAAAGTGGGTCGAAAGGAGACAAAGCAACGAAGGCCACGTGCGTTAATGCCAAAGGCAGAATTAACACGAAAAGAATGGAGTATAAAGCCAAAACGCTAACAGAAATACAAAATACAATGGAACGTTACACTGAGTGCAAAACCTATGTATTAAAAGAAATTGCCGCCGCGTGAAGACGCACATGAGGGAAATTCCGAGGGGGTCGAGCAGCGAGGAAGGGAAGAGACCCATACCCCCGCGGAATTGTGAAAGCGTGGCGTGGTGGGGACCCGAAGTAAAGGGGATGACGTGGCAGAGCTAACGTGTGGGACCCGAGGATCGGTATGCAATGTTTCGAATCTGCCTTATAAGAAATATGTTCAAGAATCGTGGGTTTTATATGGTAAAAAGGTAAGGTAAAGTCTTTTAGGTTAACTGGTACTGAGGCCTGTACCAGTATTAAACCCGGAACGAGGCGCCCACCTGCACTCTGACACACCCAATCCTTACGCACCGCGTGCCCCACTGTCAGTGTCCTTACGACACTTGCCTTCTTTCGCTTTACCCATCCGTCTTTTTACCTCAAAATACCTAGTCCAGAGATAACAATTCCCCCATATTAAACTCTAGTAAAAAGTTGCAGGTTTCCTTCTACGGCATATACCAAGTAGGAAAGAGCGCCTGGTCTACCCAATCATTGTCAGAGTTCCCTGCGTCGCTTTCCCGAGCAGATTTACCTTCCGTTCAGGTACTCTGTCATTCATACTCCCTCTGTTTTCCTTTCGCTTTTTCAAATTCTTGAATGTCGGCCATGGGAAGGGGAACGCCCAAGAAAAATGAACCAGAGACCCCTCAGGTCCGTGAATCCAAGAACCCACCCGGGTTCGACCCTCTCATCGACCTGCAAGCTGGTATCTGTGACCCTAAATACCCATTTGACATCCACAGCATTAAGCCCGTGCTTTTCAGTCGTCATGTTAAGAACACAGACCGTTACCGGGTAGTCGTGGCTGGCCTGTACCACCAAATTACCCCTCAAGTTCACTTTGTGGTTGATTTTATCTCCTGGCTCATAGATGTTTTCGATGAGCATCGAGGCACCTTCACCTCTCCTCAGGGGAACAAAGTTTTTTCCCTTTCCCCCGATACTATCAAGCAGGCCCTCCACTTTCCTACCAGCGCCACATATATCAGTTTTAGAGAAGCAGCTTTAGCCGCCCAGTTCATCAAACAGCCACGGGAGACCCGGCAAGCCTTCATCTCCTCTATAACCGGCAACCAGGTTTCTTCTCTTCCTGCCATAGAGCCTTTTCCATTAAGTTTGTTCAAAGAGGAAGTTTAGCCCATTCTCTCTCTCATTGTTGGCCTTTTAGGGGTAGGAAGTCCGGAAGAGATTTCCATGGTGTGCGTCCATCTCTTATGGCTCATGTCTCAAAAGGGGGTAGTATTAGATATTCCTGGTTTCCTCACCACTGCCATTCGAACCCAGTGCCAGGAGCTTCCAGAAACCCGTCAGTTCCATTTTTGTTCAATGGTTTTCTATCTCTTCTTGTACCAGCACGCCGATAAATTTGAGGGTTTGGGGTTAGACAAAGTATATCGTGAGAATTCCCAATTTGGGGATTGGTTTCTACTCGAGGACTGCACTGAAATTTGGGTCTATGGAGCCGAAGTTTCCCCATACCGGTTGCCAGTGTTTCCTGTTCATCGATTTTATGCGCTCGAATACATCCGGCAAGCCCTCAAGGCCGATCAGCTCCATTTCGTTCCTGCCAAGAAGGGTTACATCCTAAGGCTCCCCATTGAAATCGGCCCCTTTGTGGTGAACTCGAGACATGCCCTCCCAATCTTTGAGAAAATGCTGCAAGGTCTGGACCTAAGGCTGGGAAAAATTTGGGCTTATGACCCTCGAGAAATTATCTCGAACAAAAGAAAAAGGAACAAGTCTGCGCCTTATATGCATGAGCTGAGGCCATTCATGGAATGGAGGGCTAATCTCAAAATTTGGCCTTTGGTTTCGCAAATGGAGACAGATTCATCTGCTACAGGGGAGGAAGAGAACGTCAAAAAAGACACAGGCGGAGAAGAAGCAGGCACATCAGGAGTAGCTCCCCCTCACAAAAAGAAAAAAACAGCCTCCAGTGAGGCAGAAGTCATAGGAGAGGAACAACTGCTTGAACCCTTCACAGTGTATGGTCAATTAGATAAAGGCAAGGCCGGGATAAAGATGCTAAGGGACAGTACCACTTCTTCCGACTTCACAGAGGTCACACAAGCCATCATAGAGCATACCTCACCAAGGGCAATTGAAAGGGATCAGGCAAATAGAGCAATCCGAGACAAATATAAAGCTGAGCTGGGAGGGTACATTGAGAAATATCATACCAAGCTCTCTGCCTCCATGAACGCGGACACCGAAAACCTGGTATTATCTATGGCCGAAGCTATCTTGGACCCTAATTCAGGTGTCACTAGCTATTGGGTGCTCGAGTATGCGATCGACATGAAGAAAGTGCCAGCCAACGACATGTGCGACCTATTCCAGACTGTATGTGATATGATGAAAGATGAACTGATGCGGGTCACCCTCGCGCTGAGGAAGTTGGAGCAGAAACACGAACAGTTGAGGGCTACCCTAAAAAGCGAACAGATTAGCTGTCGCGCCTGAGCAAATCAGGTACATTTCCTCCAAGACCAAATCAAGGGAAAAGATACGGGGGAAACAAACCCACAGGCGGCTTTAATTGAACAGCTGCAGAATGAAGTCACGTCAGAAAAGGGTCAGGCCAGCATATCGGCCGCCCACCATGTCCAGACAGCTGAACTGGTGCAAGTAGAGCAAGAGAAAGCACAATTTTCTTGTAAGCTATCAAAGGAAAGAGAGGAGAAAGAAAAAATGGCTGAGACAATCACCATACTACAGACTAAGGCGACAGAGCTGCAAGCTATATGGGACTCACATATCTGCCAGCCGACCGTGGCTTCAAGTGGAACCAGCTCTCTGTCTAATCAATTGGCCGTAGCAAGACCTGAAAATGAGGTATTGGAAAAGCAGGCATCCACAGCAAGGCAAAAGATCAAAAATTTAGAAAACTCGCTGGCTGAGAACACCAGAATAATAGAAGAGTTGCAGAGAGAAATAGAGCAGGAAAAGAAGACGACGGTCGATCAGCAAAAAACTATCGCCGACATGAAAAGCCATGCAAATGGAAATCTCACCCTCCTTGAAGCTAGGAGTATAATTTGGTCTGACATAATATCAGCTGTGACCGAACAATGGGGCTTCTTAAGGGCGATGGGAGAGAATAAGTCCGCTATACCCTATCTCAGTAGGAAACTGCAGGAGGCAGACCTCGATTTGTCCAACAGGGCCCAACATGCCAAAGAGTATATTTCATTCCTGAATGAGCTGGGATCAGATGACATGGAGAACCATGGTATTCCAAGCCGATTCACGGAGGCTATTGAATGTCGAAAAATCATCAACAAAGAGATGGCCCGAGTCACAGCTTCGAGAGCTCTCCAACAGGTGGTCGCCAACGCGGAACAATTCGACACAGTATGGGGTGAGATCATGACAGCTGGACTTCCTTCCTGTTGGGACCCGACCACTCCTTTCGTGCTCTTTCCTTTGACACAATATACAGTGCGCTTGCAAGAAGAAAGAGATCGAACCGACCTCCAGACAGGTAAAGCTGCTCAACTCAAGGCCGACATGATTGTTTCATGCCTTCGAAAAGAGTTCACCCTCCTCCATTTGATAAAACACAAGCTTCCTACTGGGGCGGGTTTCCACGCCCTCACAGAGGCCTTTGTTGAGGTGGAGGGGTTCTCAGCAATGCCCGAACCAGCTGCAGACAGTCAGCAGAGGTGCACTCAGTTTACGAGCCAGTATGCCAGTTCATCTGCAAACGTGCCGCCACCAGAATCAGCAACTGCCTCAACTCTTCCGCACCTATGATATTTTTTCAACTCATGATTTGGCCTCAACGGCCTATTTACTTTTTACTGAATTAGTTTCTTTTAAGTTTTGAGTGGTTGTTTGCCCCACTCCAGCATTTTACTTTTCATCGAACTGCTGTTTAATTTTCTGTTTTTGAAAACGGCCAACAGCCTGACTATCCATGATGGGAGGTCTGATTCCTCATCATGAATTTTTTTGTTTTGAGAATGAAATTTAACAAATTTTGTTTATGTGAAGAAGATATTTTTCCAAAAAATATCTTCTCGCTAAGATAGGAAGAAGCCTATATAAGTAAGATCCAATGAGAAAAAAGGGTTCCAAATTTCCTGAAGAAACTCACAGTGTAAAAATTTTTGTATGCTTGTCGTGGAATTATAAATGCAAATACACAGAGCCCGTGGGGTTTCAGCGAAGAGAAGTTCTAGTTATATATGAGGATTCCAGTCTTAATGCTGTATAGTTCGTGACTCTTTCTTTGTGATATTGTATCATTGTTCTCTCCACTGTTTTCAATTTCCTTTTATCGTGTCTTGGAATGCGAGTAACTTGCCAGCTCGGGTACGAATTTATCGTTGTTTGATACTCATGCTTTACTGGTCTATGTTGCTTTAAATATGGCTCATACATGATATGTCATTCCGCTTAACACATCATTCATATTTCCTCTGTATTAAACATCGTGAAATGTTACTCTTACTGAACTGATTGATATGTATGGATTCTTAGTTCCTAAGCCCATATTATGTTGAAATATGTTTTCGGAGCACCATTTCATTGGTATTTAGTACTCCCCTTTTACTTTCTGTGCATAAAATATCTTTCTGTTTAAAATACCTATATGTCTTTGAGAAACTGGCCCTCTCTGATGAAAGTTGTCTCTAAGTTGTCTGAAGTATATATGTATTGAAGATTCCCTTCTTGACTTTACAGTGTCTTTATAACTTGCTAAATCCGAAGGTAGTTTGGTCCCATCCATATGATGATGTTTTGCACAAGTTGAAAAGGTAGAGAGTCCTAAGATGATAATAAGCCTGAAATATACTTTATACTCCCTACTGTTTAAGATGTCCTAGGCACTGGTCTTTGGCAACTCAAGGCTGTCTCTAGGAGCTACAACACTATCGTGCCCTGATATTCATAGGGAATGACGGTGATTAGTTTTTGGTGACGGATGCTCTTTTGACCATCACCAATGAGCTTATGGTGACATTTTTAGACCCTCGCCATAATATGAAATGGTGACAGTCAATGAACGCCACCATATATACACATCAATAGTGACAACTATTAAAGATCTGTCACCATAATTCTTTGTTGTTGATTTCAAATGGTGAGGGTCACTGTTTGTCATTATAGTCATTATTCGTGATGGACCTTGATGTCACCAATACGTTTATGGTGACGGTCAATGAAAGTCACCATATATATGCACCAATAGTGACAACCATGAAAGTTCCATCACAAAAAATCGTTATTGTTCATATGAAATGGTGACGATCACTATCCGTCATTATAATCAATATTCGTGACAGATCTTGAATGTCACCACAACACATACTTTCGGTGATGCCACCTTTGGTGACGTTCAGTTTTTTGGTGACGGAGGCTATTTTCCACCATTGCTCATATGAAATGGTGATGGTCACTATCTGTCACGATAAATAATTATTGGTGACGGACCTTGAATGTCACCACAACACCGATACTTTCGGCAATGCCACCTTTGGTGACGTTCAATCTTTGGTGAAAAAAACTCTTTTGGCCCTCACCAATGAGCTTATGGTGACCATTTTTTCCCCTCACCAATGTCATTTTTTCTTGTATTGGAAGAAGTGCGGACACACATTCAAAATTTCCAGCAACATCCTAGTACATATGATACATTTAGTTGGAAAAATGATTCCTTATGGTACAAAGATCGCTTATATATTTGCAATAATTCCCAACTAAAAAAAAATATTATTTTGGAATTGCACACTTCTCCTTTAGGAGGACACTCAGGATTTTTAAAAACTTTCCACGGGGTGAAGAAAGAATTTTTTTGGGATGGCCTTAAATCTGATATTCAAAAGTTTGTGGCGGAATGTTTGGTTTTCCAGCAAAATAAAGTTGAGACAATTAATACCTTGGGCCTTCTACAACCTTTATCCATTCCAAGTCAACATTGAGAGGAGATTTCAATGGATTTTATCACAGGTTTACCTAATTCCAAAGGAAAGAGTGTCATCATGGTGGTAGTTGATAGACTTACCCAATATGCACACTGGATGGGACTTAAGTTGGATTAGTGACGGTGAATCGATCAACTATTTGTACTCTTCCTTCTACTTCATAGTAAAGATATTTGTTCCTTTCCTAATGCATGTGTAAATGATGTTATATGTGTATTAATGAGTGTTTGGCGTCATTTTTTTACTCATTTCCTACGTTTTCTTCCCTCATTTCGACCCTTTTGACCTCCAACCTTGGGACTATCTTTTCCTTTTTCCTTTTTCCTTATTGTAAAATAGTGTAACTTTACCGTGTTTATTATCTTGTCATTCTCATTAATTATTATGATGTATTGTTTCCTTTTTGTGGCTAACTAGGGTGAGTATTGGAGGAAGTTATTTGGTCCTTTTGTTATTCTTTCAGATACCACTTTTAGCACAAGAGACCCAGAACATACAGGCGCATAGCTAGTTGAGAGCATGTTGTTACAGTGTGTTGTTACATGGTGCTGATATCTCATGAAAAGTCAACACTTCCCTTGTCCTGACCTCTATTGTTACACCATGATGTTGTTACTCTGCGATGTTGTTACAGACCTGTTGTTACAGTCGCGTTGTTGATTGCATACTATCAACTTCTGAATGTTGATCTGTCTTCAAAAGCTGTTACACTAGAGCCGTCGAATTCCAACGACATTTATAGGAGTCACTATATATCATCATTTAGAACAACAACTTTAGGTAGTTTTGATTGAAATAAATATTTTCCTAGTCAAGGCTCCATTGAGGGAATCGATTGTAACTATAATTACTTTATTTTGATCAGCATGAGAATCGTAAAATTCTCATGACTGATCTATTCCTCATTTTAGGGACATGTAAATTTTATATAAGCAATCGAACCTATAAGGTCAGGAGGTTAGCATAGAAAAGTATCATCATTTTGACTCTGTAATTTTTCTCATCATAATACAGAATATCGTATTGTTGTTGTTACATGGGTTGACAGATTTAATTCTTATTTAGTTTCTATCTCCTCCTATGCCCTGTTAGGGAGGAAGGGCCCTCCTCTTTAACAGGGACTGCAGTGATGAAGTAGCTTTATTATATCTTGCATTTGTTTTTGTGTATTTGGGAAGTGTTACTATTGTTGTATTGGTTGTAAGTAGATCTGCTTCAGTTTCAGGTATTTATTATGCTATTGCATAGATTCAATTAGAAAAACCAGCTACTGTAATTATCATGTGGCACACTAGATACTGGTTTATCTGAAGTGTGATTACATTATTGTAGATCTGTTATTCTTGCATGAGTGTTAATTTTCAGCACTTGGTTCAGCAACAATTTCTTCTTGTTTTATTTCTACTTCTGGTATGATGTATTGGCACAGACAGTGCAACTGTCATTGAAATAAAAGACGTCCCTAGATTGATAATTTATGTGTACTTCCTTAGTCAATTAACAGTGATTAAAACAGTTCAACATTTTGGCGCTGCTGCCAGGGATGGAAGTGGCGACACAATCAGCCATAATTGTTTGTTTGATGGTAGGGTGTTCTTAGTCAGCAATTGTTGGGCAGTAAGACGAGAGGTAAGGATTTACGCATCACTCTAACATACCTGAGCGGGCTCACCGTTACTACACTGGGGCACCTAGAAGTGTGATTTTTGGGTGTTTTTTTCTAGAACGTGCCTTTGGCTATACAGTTGTTGGGCAGTAAGACGAGAGGTGAGAACCCACGCATCGATCTAACATATATAAGCGGGCTCACCACTGTAGAACTAAGGCACTCATAGTCAGGATTGACACACATAGAGTCCATGTGTGCATTTAGGATAGTAGAGAAACCAAAACAACCCCCACTCTAACTAACTACAAGAAATACGGGTCGTAAAAAGGAAAATAAAAGTGCAGATTTTGGAAGGAAGACATTCTTTGGGGATCTAATTTTAAAACTAGAGAAAGAACAATCCACTTCATACAAGGACAATAAGAAGACAAGACCAGAGAAAGCTACCATTATATCAAGGTCAGAGGCATCTATACCTTTGGTATTTGGACCTCACCATCCTTCACCCAACATATCTACTCCTGAAATTAAGACTCCAGATCATAAACAACAGTGGAAAGTTGTTGATAAAAATCTAAGAATTTAAGAACAAGGGGAAACTAGCGATGGGCAGCCAAGGCCTTAATCGGAAAAAAGCTTTTTTGATTATCATCATCTGGATTCGGGTAGTGCAGTGAAACATTCGGTCCTGGAATAGCTTGATCCCTTATCCGTATGTCAATCCCTTGTACATTATGAGGTCATCTCATCTCATCAGGAAGGATCAACTATGGGGGATGAAAATACTAGAACAGATGGTACTGTTACTTTTGAATTCCCAATACCAGAAACAAGATATGAAGCTCCCATGAAAAATATTCCCTTATCATCTCTACCATCCTTTCAAGGGATGGCCATCGAAGATCCTAACACTTTTATGTTCGATTTTGATGTCCTGTGTATAATTTATGACTACACTTCTGACAGCCAGAAGCTAAAACCGTTTCCTACTAGTCTGAAAGGAGAAACATTGATATGGTTCATCAGTCTGGATGTTGGCTCGACCTGAACCTGGAGTGACATGAAGGAGGAATTCCTCTCTAACTATCAGGATTACTGTCAAACCAGGGATTTGAAGGAAAAAATATTTAGAATTACACAGAAGGAAGAGGAAAGCTTGGAAGACTACAACGAACGATTCCATTATAATTTAAAAAGGTCTAAGTTTCATGACTTAGCCCCGGATATCCTAAAAACAATATTTCTAAGAGGTATAAGAGATGACTTTCTGGTACACTTGAATTTGTTGGGAAAAGGAGACATATCACAGAAATCGTTTGAAGAAATAATGAAGCTCTGTCTATGGAGTTCAAGAGGATCGACTAAGGGAAGGAGTTCAGTTCGGGACCCTTCAGTCCAGATAATGAAGTCCACAAGTGGAGGAGTAACTAGAGCATATATATGAAATCTATTTAAGGTTTTTAAAACTAACCTCCTCATTACTTTATCTACCCAGATTACCACAGTACAAGTTAAGAAAGCACAAGCATAAACTTAAGCAACTTTGGCAATATTCTGTCCTAGATGCAAAAAGAAACATCTACAAAGGGAATGGGAACTTAACAACATTATCTTCTGAAATATTTGTGAGTTGGCGCATTCCACTGGTCAATGCCTAGAACTACCTAGACTGAAAGCAGTGCTTAAGGAATCAAGTAAGGAAGTCCAGTATTCCTACTTCATCAGATCAAAGGGACCATGGCAGCCGCGGCCTATAGGTATGCCTCCATATTTTTCCTCTTTTAATCCTTGGAATAATGCTTATAATGGTAAGAAATTTCCATGTTCATATCCTACTCCTTCCTCAACACAATTTAATTCACCCTGGAACCAGTGGCCTTCCCCTCCACCAATGCAATATCCTGCATCACAATCTTATCCTTGGAGTCAGAATTGGAGAGGTAATGGCCAAGGACTAGTCCCCTCTGCACTACCAATGCAGCAACAGTTACAACTATCTCCTCTCCAAACTTCTACACCTCCTATCCGACTCCAATTGCCTATGCAACCTAACCCCAATCTCAATAACAAGGAAAACTAGAGCATAGACACTCTGGATACTTTCCAGCCTTACCTTATTACTCCTATTAGGCTCAATGAGATTCAACTTTGATTGGGAAAATTAATCAGACCTGGCCATACTCCTATAATTACTGAGGAAGAAAGTGAGTCACCCAGAAGGTGTATAGTCAATTCTAAAACTGTTGTTACATCTGTAACAACTGATACAACACCAATTGTTACACCTATAGCAGCCAACTCAGAAAGGTATGTTTTTCCTAAAACAACCAATTCAAGCAGGGCTGGTGCATCTGTGACAACTAACTTAGTTGTAAGAGCTTAGGATCCTTCATACCCTCAACGATTAATTGAAACTAGCCCAACCTCACAAACTGAATCAGAGTTTCTTAAGGAATTATAGAATATGTATGTGTGGATTCCACTGTTACAAGCTCTAAAGGAAGTACCTATTTATGCCAAAATAATGAGAGAACTTTGTGTCAAAAATCCTGGAAGGAAGTCAAAGGACCTTGCTACTATCCATGTTATGGGGAAATTTTCTGAACTAATGATTTATCAACCTTTTTTAACTAAATATAATGACCCAGGAAATCCTACAGTTACTATTCATATTGAAGACCAGCCCATAACTAATATTGTGATTGATTTGGCGTGCCCATTAATGTAATGACCAAGGATCCTTTTATCTCCCTTAGACTTCATGGACTCAAACCTACACCTACAGTACTTGAATTAACATATAGGTCCCATGTCAAACCTAAAGGAGTGATAGAAGATGTGGTGATTACTGTAGCCTCTTGGAGATATCTGGCTGATTTTCTTATTTTGCAAACCAAATCCAACCGGAGGGGTCATCCTTTAATTTTTGGGAGATCGTGGCTAGCCACTGCAGATGCATTTATCGGATGTAGATCTGGATCTATGATGATCTCAGATGGGCAAGCCACTAATAATATGAACCTTTACCCCCCAGCGAAACCACACATGGATTTTACTAGTCCCTGGTGGGACGAATTTGAACCCGGATCTGATTTCTCCCTACCTCTCCTCACAATTGGAAAAGCACAATATTTTAAGGATGAAATAGAGGATGATATTATTAACGGTTTTATTATCAATTCCCACTCTGTTTCTTCCATTAGAGATTCAGGGGATGAGGATGAGGTAGATGATGTAAATATTGAACATATGATAACCACTCCACATATTGAGAGTAGTCTCGTCAAAATTGATCCATGTAAACATTTAAACATTGATCCTAATTTTACTGTTGAATAGAACAAATTATTGATACAGATGTTACAGAAGTATAAAATTTCATTTTCATGGGATTACACTGATATGAAAGGAATCCGCCTATGCACTCACCACATTTACCTTAAAGATGGTTGCAAACCAGTTAGATAACTGTAGTGCCAAATGAATCTCGCACTTAAGGAGATAGTGAAAGAGGAATTACATAAACTCCTTAATGCTAACTTCATCTATCCTATCTCTGACAGTTAGTGGGTGTCTCCTCTCTTCATTGTTCCAAAAAAGAACAGAAAATGGAGAGCCTGTGTAGATAACAGAAATATTAACAAGTCCACCCAAAAGGACCATTTTCCTTTACCATTTATAGACCATGTCTTGGATACTCTTTCTAGGGAAAAAAAAAAAATCACTCCTGGACGGATTTAGTGGCTATAACCAATTACAGATTGCTCCGGATGACCAATACAAGACAACCTTCACTTGCCCATGGGGTACTTTTTCATACAGAGTCCTTCCTTTTGGCCTCTGCAATGCACCTCCAACCTTTCAAAGGGAAATATTGGGTATCTTTTCGGATATTTTGAATGACTTCCTTGAAATTTTCATGGATGATTTTACACCCTACAGCGATGCTTTTGAAATAGCATTAGTTAATTTGGAAAATTTGTTGAAACGTTGTGTACAAACTAATGTTTCTTTGAGCACTGAAAACTTCCACATGATGATGATTTAGGGAATTGTGTTGGGACACTTCATTTCGGCAGATGGAATCAAGGTAGATCCTGCAAAAATTGAGGTAATCTCGAAAATCCCAACTCTGAGGACTCAAAAGGAGGTACATAGCTTTCTGGGACATGCAGGGCACTATAGAAGATTTATAGAAAAAATTTCAAAGATTGCATCTCCTTTGTTTTCTTTGCTTATGAAAGATGTGGAATTTGTGTGGACAAGGAAGTGTGAGCAAGACTTTTTGACGCTGAAGCATTGTGTAACAACAACACCTATTTTATGAGGAACAAACTAGAAACTGCTCTTTCATATCTCTACAGATGCATCTAACATAGCTGTAGGTGTTGTTTTGGGTCAGTTGGACGAAAAGAAGCCTTATGGCATCTATTATAATAGCAAGAATTTAACTCCAGACGAGCTCAATTACACGGTGACCGAGAAATAATTCCTAGCAATAGTGCATGCTATCGATAAGTTTCGGCATTAAATTACCGAGTATCTAGTATTTGTACACAATGACCACTATTATATTTGATTTCTAATGAATAAGCCTATTACTAATGGTAGAGTTACACAATGTTTATTACTGTTATAGGAATTTGATATCACTATTCTAGAAAAACCTGGAAAAGAAAATGTAGTTGTTGATTTGCTTTCTAGGTTAACCATAGGTGATAATTTCACTCCTACTAAGGATTCTTTTCCAGATGAGTATCTTTTTGCCATATATACTAACTCACCATGGCATGCAGATATATCCAACTATCTTGTTGTAGGTAAATTCCCACACTACTTATCTTCCAGAGAAAGAATAAAGATCATACAACAGAGTGCCACTTACTCCTAGATAGAGGGAAATCTCTATCACACTGGACCGAACTTTAAGATTCGGCGCTATGTTAGAGAAGATGAGATTTTTGATATCTTGAAGGCTAATTTTTTATATAAACCCATTTTTTATAGTCTTATATAGTTAGCCCTATAATTATTTTAAAAATAATTAATTATTAGCGGTTAGCCAAAACAAATAAATGCGGATAAACATTTAAACGATGATTCGCCTCCCGATTTCTGGTTTGGAGTGGATTCACATGGCATTCGCCATGATTTACTGGGTAGAGAGGGATTGGAGTTACATTCGCCCCCCATTTTTTACTGGTTGGGGTTTCTCTGCAGAGTGTCGATTTCCTTATGCTGTGAGTTACAGTCGCCCCCCATTTTTTACTAGTTGGGGTTTCTCTACAGAGTGTCGATTTTCTTATGTCGTGAGCTACATTCGCCCCCCATTTTTTATTGGTTGGGGTTTCTCTCTAGAGGGTTGATTTCCTTATGCCATTCAGATAGTTGTAATTCAAGTTTTGTTTGAATTCATAAAACCCAAAAAAAGATTTCAAGGATCCGTAGATTAGATGGGGTGATTGACCAAGGGCAACGTACGAGAAGTGATCTAGGGCATCTGGCAGATGAAAATGATGGCAGAAATAAGTGGTGAAGGTTCTGGGTATAGCCAGAAAAAGGACTTCAGGGAATTTTTGGGGCAGTACAGCTCCACTCACCACTTAAATTGACATGAGCCGAGGTAGCAATGTTCTGAGGTAGAATGTCCAAGATTTGTGGCAGCAGGTGATGGATAATGAATGAAACAGGGAGAAGTACATCCACCCCTTCACCACATCATTCATAGATTTGGGAGGATAATGCATACTTAATCAGAATTGTGGCAATACGGTGGAGAATTTTGACATGTAATGAGGTGGTTATCTAAAACTGGTGTTGCAATAGTAGGTTGTCATGAGGCTCTGCAAGGAGAATTAGGTGACAATGGGTGTGGCCAGTGATATTGTCAGAGGGCCAAGAGGTATCAAGGAATGTAGAGGAGTAGCACTACCAGCTGCGGCAATGAGGTTGGCAGTGAAAGCGGGAGGGATGAATTTTGCATTGGGCATCCAATGGCTCCACATAGACATAGCAGACTGCGAAGAAGGGGCACTAGCCAACAAAAAATTGCAAGTCAAAAGGGGGGCTTATGATTCATGTAAATCCAAGCAGGACATGCTCCAGGCCAACAGTAGATTTATCCATGGCTAACCCATGGCTGGTAAGGTAGCCATTGTGGACTTGGATGAGGCAGTAAAATAAAGACACAGGGAAGTAGCAGCTGAAGAGGTGATAGCTCAGGTAGAGGCATGGGTGAGAGGCTAGGGAACTCACGGACCCAGGAGATGAAATTCTTTCAGCTTCCAGACCATGGTGGCCCAAGCAATTGCTTTGGAGTGCAAAAAAATTGTGGACCTATAGCACCAGCAAGGCATGTTTTAAGGGATGTTTGAAGCCTTTGTGAAAAAGGTCTTTGGTATTGGCATTTTAGTTAAGAGAGTTGATGGAGAATTCAGCAGGGTAAGGGAAGTAGATGGGTCATGCGGCTTCAGGGGCACCCATGACAAACCTATTGTCATTCTGGAAGAACCTCAGCCACAAATGCCTCAACCAGTAGACCAAACCAAGCAACAGTCCAAGGGACACAGCCAGGAGGAGGTAAATTTGGAAATTTCCCCAAGAAAAGCCTTCCATCTTCTTTTATTTAGCTATGTGTTTATACAGTACATTGTCAGCATGGTCCAACCTACAGGATATATATCCTAGAATAGCCATGCCAATTTGAACCACGGGCCATGCATGGATTCTTGAAATACCAATTTGAAAATGATCAGTTTCAAACGCACTTTATATGCTTGATCTTTTATGTTTGCTATCTATATTGTAACCTAAGGCATAGATTTTGTAGATAATATTCAAAGAAATAATAGAAAAGGAGCAGACATAATGAAAAAATCAAATCAATGAGTAGAACAATTGTAGAAAAATAAAATGCACAAACATAAAAAGAATGCCCAACATGGAAAAACACTAATGATTTGAAGGACAAAATACAAAATATCTAAACAATTACTCCACGGACATCTCAATATTCAATAGGAGCTTCCGATATGTATGTCGCAATGCCTGAAGTAAATGTTTGAGTGCATATTTATCATTGAATACTCCCCAAACTACCATTTACATATTCCTAGAACCAGTTATATTTTTTGAGCATAACATGCCACATGTTTCTTGTATCAACTCTCATCAATCCTTATTCACCAAACTTGCACAGTTAAAATGTGAAGGTTTGAACCTGAAAATTTCTAAACAATTAACTGAATCAGATAGGTCCAGACCATATATGTGTGACTGATTTGGAACATACTCCTATATCCAAGAAATGGATCATACTTGGAAAGATAGTTGTTTATTTCTCTATCAAAATTGCTACTCAAGTGCTTTGCTGTTGACTCCAGCTCGGTACAAATGTAGAGGGCTGCATGCTTTATCAGCATCTCCATCAGCTTCAATGATTGAAGAAATCTCAAGCTAAGTAGATGCTGGCACAAATAAAACATCTCATTGTTTCAGGCTACTGATTGACTCGTTATTTACTGTCATTGAGCAAATAGTTTCAACATCACGATACTTTGGGGTTAAACCATCCCGCACAACATTATCTGAAGTAGCCAGCATTCAACACATTCCCCATACAAATAGGCATGTGGTTCATTTGCATCCAAATAAAGCGCTTCTACAGGAGCTAGCTTGATATAGTTGAAAAAAAACGCAGACAAAACCCCAACATCATCTGGGTATTTCTTTTCTAGCCTTAAAACAAGTTGCTCCTTTGGATTTAAAGTCCTTATATGTTTGAATATATAAATTTTCAGAATCATCCCCTAGGAGAAAGCTGAATGAAATGAAACATTCATGTTCTTAATATTTTTAAGCTTCAAATAGTACATAATAGGATGTTCAGTGACCAACCTGATTCTCCTCATTCAACCACTTTTTTATTTTCGACAGTGCCTCTGCCACTGCCTCTTTATTGAGAGTCATGAGTTGAGTGAAAGCAGACCTCAATGGATTTTTCACATAAGCATCAATTTTCTCATGCAGCTTTGCATTCATGAGTGCTTGTGCTACAACTTCTCCAATAATATTCTCAATCTCAGGCACAGTTTGTAGGACATCCTTCAGATCCTACAGTAAGTATAGAATGTAACTATCCCCCCTCTGAATGGAATTGCGCTTAATCCAAAATGAAAAGAGAAAAGCACTATGAATTCCGCATCGTGCAAAGAATTGAGTTTCATTGAAGTCCAAACCTAACACACTCTCTTCTCTCATTCCCAGGTTTCATAGTCATCATAAATCTGATAAATTAATGGTTCCAAAGTTATACCTTACTTCAGCTTAGAAACAGATTTCCTTGCCACTCCCTTACACATTCACAAACTATTTATTGAGATCGGATACAATAAGTCATAATCCTAATGATTTCAAGTGATTTTTCAGAAAGAACCCTAGCACACTCTGGCTACCTTGTTATTAACGGCTTTGAAGTGTGTCATGTCATTGTGAGGCCTTCTAATGCCTAAAATAAACAGTGCACTTGGGAAAGTATTGCTTGACAAATTAAGGAATTCAGGGAGGAAATTCCCAAGAGTTGATGATATAAGGAAACAAATGTTATCTGTGCACTGACAAACCCATAGATGGCCTCAAGCTCAGTAAGAGCTAAAGCCATTTCAAGCTTATGATTAGAGTCCTTGTAGTTCTTTGGCTGAGCTTCATGTAAAAGCCGAGCAAGATCCTTGTCTAGATGTGCTTGTATGGATGAAGCTTTCCCTACTGAAAGAACCTACATAAATTATACAGATTTATAAATTCACCACATGGATCAGTCCCCATAAGAAAAGAAAGCACAAACAAAATTGTGTTAAGAATAAATTTCAATATTAGAGCATACGGTACTTAACATTAGACATTAGTCTTGATCCATTTCTTTTAAACCACCTCATAGAGAAGGAAAACCAAATTTTATGCAGAATTATCTCACTTAAACTCTATGAGAGGCAAGAACACCCTAAAAAATATCTAGAATTACCCCATCTAATGAAACTAGTTCAAGTCAGTGGAAAACTACTGCCTAGAGAAGGGTCTTCAAATAAGTATACTAGGCTACGATTATCTAGATTTCATCGAGTGACAATGTTTATGCACATTTATTTGTTCTGGCTCACCACTAATAATTAATTATTTTTAAAATAATTATAGGGCTAACTATATAAGACTATACAAAATGGGTTTATCTAGCCTTCATTGAGTGACAGTGTTTCCTAGCATATTTCTAGGACATCTCGTCCAAGCTCCACCTCATGAAGGCTATTATCAGACCCATGGTCCTCTATGGTTCCAATATTTAGGGACCCAGTTTACTATAGTCAGATTGGACCATGGTGGAGAGAGTCTAGTCCCTGCTTCTCCAATGTATCATCTGCTACTAACGCATAGTTCGATAACCCACTATTCAAGCAAAATTTTGGGTCCACCCATTTCGCCTTGAGGTCTTTTTCCGTTTCTCTTTCCTCTATAGAGTTAGGGCTCGCCGAGATTTTGTTATAAGGAGAGAGATATACCACTATCTTGCACTTTCATTTTCGGAGGCCATCACTTCGGATACCCCTTCAGGTCATGCTCGTGGATGGTTCATAGAGGCATCTTGGCTCTTTTAGTCGGTGACCATCTCCCCAAAGCACCTTCCTCCATTTAATTTTTCCCTTGACGAACCAACCTATCTCTTACTCTTCTAGAAAAAATTGAATTAGGCCATCAAAGAGGGTATCTACAATTTATACATTCAGGTCACTCGAAAAACCACCTTGGTGAGCCTTGGCCCAAAGGTCTCCTTCTAAGTTCTAACTAGAGCATTTTTTGGAGCCGCAAGATGGCTTCATTCTTTTCCCACTCTTATACTTGTAGACACTAAATGCACTCATTTAGGATCCCACTAGGGTAGCTTTGAGTTGGATCCATCGACTTTGGGTGGATTCAGATCACCATATACCACGATCTAACAGGGTCTGCCAGTTGTGCCATCTATAGGAGTCAGAGACTGAGATGTACCGAATTTGTTGGTGCCCCATATACTATGAGATCAGAGGACGGTATCATTTCCTAAATAGAGATTTTAGAGGGTCCCTTTCTACCTTATTATGGTATCGTGGGCAGAGATGCCTAACCCTCTTCATTAGGGAGATATTTAGACATAAATCAAAGATATTACATACCCTGCCTCACTTGGGGGTGATTAGGATGATCACATCATAATTTCAGGTTGACCCAGTTGATCAAAGCAACAAGCGATGCACTGAGTTCTAGGGTATTCTAGATAGTAGAGTAGTGAGACCTCGATTCTCCCCTTAACCCCTCCTTAGGAAGGCCAACTAGTACCCTCGAAATAATGGTAGAGGAGTCTAACAACACATCAATTCACTGACACCTAGAGTGCAAGAGGGTTTAGTACCAAAAAATTCCTGAATAGCTCCCCCCCCCCCCCCCCACTACAGGTTCCTTCCCAACCTCAGCAGAGCAACCAAAGAATTATCAAAAGTTTCAGTCTTTTGGCCTTAGATGTTATGAGTATCCTTCTCTCCTACATCCCCCAGGATCATGCAACTAGACTCCTCGTTTGATCCAGGGTACTCAGATAGCGAGCCAGTGCTACTGTTGCCCCCCTTGCCGTAGATTATTAGATTCAAGCATTATTGACATCATCGACCTCTATCCCTGGACTTATTCACTTAGCATTATAAATGATCCATTTATATACATGTTTATGAGGCTATCGATGATATCCTATTATTGTATCCTTTTTTACTTCATTTCATTTTTTCCTAGATTTAGATTTGTCATTTTATAGGAGTTGCCTTTGCACTTCAACATTGTAATCGTATTGGTCGTAACCTTGAGTCCCCCCATTGACCTATTTATGGTCATTCGTTAGACATTAATAAAATTATCTTAACTTATCTGAGGCCCAAAGCTACAATTTTTGCAAAAGAATCAAGGCACACTTTTGAAAAAATAGAGCTTTGAATACCTCTGATACATCTTCAATAAGGATGGAGTCAAATTTGACCCAACGAAGAGTTAGGCCATCCTTTATTTGGTCACCCCAAGAAATGTGATATTATTGAGAGGGTTTCTTTTTATATGTAGCTTCCATGGGGGTATAAGGCATGTAGAGGCCTCAAGTCACTTAATGGTTTAAAAAAATGTATCTATTCAAATGGATAGAGGAAGCCAAGGTCACATTCCAAAGGAATCTAATGGAACGTGGCACATCAAGCATGTCACCATTACCTTTGCGCAAAACCAATGATCAATTGTTTTTGATAGAAGGAAGCTGATTGGTAAGGTGAAGTGTTGTCTATTTATGATAAAGAAATTGGCCAAGATAATTGGGTAAGCAAGTTATAAGGTCTTAACTCTCATATGTAGTGGAAGATCTAGCACTGTAATGATTTGGATCTGCCCAAACACAGGAATAGCAGGTACCACGTGCCCAAGATCAACAGGTATATCCTCAAAGATTCTTCGTCCACTGTTGTAAGTGACCATAGGATTGAATTGGACTGTATGTGTGTGTGATTGACCCTGCATTTTTTTCTTTATAATTTTTCATTGTCCCTCCCCTTTCATTTATTAAAGGGTTTTGACATTTAGATGTTGTCTTCCCTTTGTAATTTTCCTTGAAAAATGTTAAATCTGCTTCATCACTTAGGATGACAATGCAGCAAGGTGATCTATTAATGTAGAATGAATTTGAATGTGGTATGAACATCTGAATTTTATTATGAAGATCATGATGATACGTGGCTATTGTACACAAATTATCCTACCACACAAAAGTGTAGGTAGTTGGAGGCTTCACCATATGGGTAGAGACACTGAGGACAATATGTTCTTCGTAACCAAACAGAAGTAAACCAAAAGCAACAGTATAGGCTACCTTTTTTTTTCTATAATAGCTTAACTGCATGGTGGAAAAATCATATCATTTGTTATTATAACTTACCCAACAGAAGTTAAAAATATGTAAATTATACATCTGACACACAAATTAAGGCAAACAAACAAGGGCCACCACATCAATGCCATCACCATGAGTCTATGTGAGCCAATAGCACCATGAGGACCATTGCTACTAGCATGACATCATGAGGATCATCACTACTAGGTTGACATCAATGCCAACACCATGAGACAAGATGTCCAACATCGGCCTTGCAATGTGTGCTACAAACCCGCAGAATTGACCTCGAAATTTAGGCCTGTCTGACTGCAATTAATGCATTGTAATAGCCTCAATTTCAGTGCTCATATTTCTAAATGTTTAGGCCTATCAAACCAAAGTTAATGCCCTCAAATTCTATGTTGGAGGACCTGCAATTAATGAATTGGAACCTCCTTGGAAAACATGTTGGAACCTCTGTAGTACCTTCTTGGTAGTCATGCCTCTGTCCCAGCCTAGAAATTCAGGCATGAACTTGGTCTTCTCCAAAATGTTGTATGATTTCTCTCCTTGAGAAATGCTATCTCAGGCTCAATACACCTCAATTAGAGCAATGATCTCCATTGCAGCAGAGATGGGGTGTAAGATTTACCAAATGGATTGATTCAGATGGAGAGGTTATTATAATACAAAATTTGGCTTTCTTCAATTCATACTATATAGATTTTTAGCTTTACTAGTTCACACTCTACTATTTCAAACATCTTCCAGGCTTCAAAATCACTTATATTTTTTTGAGAATTTATAGTCTATAAAACATTGTTTCAGATGACTAAATACCCATACCAATAGAGAGTTAGTTGATGAAAGATCAAGGATTCAAGTTGTTGGAAGGTCATTGGTCTGTCACTAGGCTTAGTATATATTTTGATGTATCCAATGGGAAAAAACGTTTTCACCCTATGAATGCAAGCACTACTTTGTTTCATTTCTTTGTGCTTGTTTTTGTAATCTAGTGTTAATAATACACTACTAAACTTCTTGTCTCATTGGGACTTATTCCTTAGCATTTTAATCATATCTAGAAATAAAATCAGCAAATAAACATGACCATTAAAAGTTAAAACCATCATTTTAATAAACTTGAATGATCACTATGCTTTGTAAGAACACATACCTTCCAATATCTGCATCTGCTGCACGTAAATATGCAATCAATGCATCCAGCGCCTTTTCTTGGACTGGTGCATTTGAGTCAGATACTACTTTCTTGAAAAATAAACCTAAGGTGTAAAAAATGCATGCACACCTTCCAATCAAATCAAGCAATATATCACACAATATACAACTCATGCCTCCACCATCCTTAGTCCAACATGCAATAGCCTATTAATACTGATAATTCAAAATCTCACTAGATCATTTCAGCTGTATCTATGCCTAAAAAAAATTATTGAACTAAAAATGATAGTTGTCAATATATGCACAACACCACCAACAGTCCTATATACAAAGATCAAATTTGTGAAACATGAGGTTAATGAATAAAGAACAATTAAAAATTCACTTAGATAGCCAGCTACAATGGCATGATTGATATGTTCTCTTTTAGACCATATTGCATCTTCAAAAAATAATGCCATCTCAATCAAATATGCAAGTCTTGTTCTCAAATTTCTGTCTAAATAATGTACAGGCTTACAATCCTACTAGCAAATACGTTTCTATTTCCACCTCTCCTGATAACAGATTCCACAAATCCATTTTGAAAAGGACCCTTAGAGAGCTATCACATCTAGAACATCCAACCTCTGCTGAATTTACAAACACTACTGCTCCTCTGGCAATGAGTTCAAAGAACTACAATTGGGACATATTAAAAACGTGATACCATGTGCTACAGTAGAGAAATTTTAGTCCTCCCTATTAGTAAAATCATCACAGCTGGAACTCAGATGATGTTCTCCAATCACTGCTTCTGTCAGACACCTATTCCAATGCAAGGTTTTTATTGTTTAGTTTTTTAGATTTGATCTGATATGTTTTGCACAGAGTCTTCAGGCAGGCAGCACATTGCCATAGTGTCTTTTCAAAAACCATATTTCAAGTGCCTAGGATGAATGTACTATGTACTAATCTAGTGATAGGTTAGAAAAACTTTCTACAAGATAGCCATAGTACTGTTATTTTATGAGCCTGTATGGATAGTATGACGTATATTCTAATTTCACACTTGACATGTCAAATATAATGCTTTTTTAACATGGAAAATCATATAACCACAGTGAGATAAAATTTAAACATTTATGAGAAATTTCTTATTTCAAAATCTTGTGAAATATAAGAAGATTTTATAGGGAAAATTAGTGACAAAATTTATTGTTTCACATATTTCACATTCAAAACTTTCTTTGATTTTTCAAGTTTGTTAACTTCTCATAAATGAATTAAAATTGTAGCACTAATGCACTATAAATGCACTTGTATATATGATAAATGTGTGTATGTATGGGAGAAAGCAACAATTAGGATTAAAATGGAATCCACTAACGTTTTGTGCTTATGGAATCCACTAGATTCATGGATCACTGAGAAATTAATATCCTTGAGACAAAGAAACACTTCTTTTGGGGATAAGAGTAAATTATATTAATTAGTTATGAAAAGAAGAGGAAGACTTTTTCCCATGAAATCCTTAGAATTGTGTGAAACCTACTTTTTGGGGAGTAGACTTGAATGAATGTAAAACCCTAATTGACTTACGAATTACAAGTACTTCGCTGACATGCATAAACTTCTGGTGTATGGAAAGACTTGATAGAAGAAGGGCAGCTACAATCTCTTGAGCAGTAAAGGCTGATTTGGCAGGACTGTAACAGTGGTTACAACATACCCTAATCATAGGTATGGTTTTTGAAGCAAGAACACAAAACCAAGAACAAGAAGGATAAGGGGAGATTGAGAAAAAAGGTATGTTTCTGTAATAGATTGGTTTGTCTGTTCATGAATGGTTGCTAAAGAGAACTTTTGGACCGTTGAAAGGCCCAAGTATAGTGATGTTTGAAGAATTAAGTCACTATTACAAGCAACTATTACTAAGCCCTAAGGATAATGATCTCTAGAATTGAAACTTTGTTGTATGGGAAGATGTGTGAATTCACTAAGCACACTGAATGTGGAAGTTGTCTAGAGGTTTGGTAATACCTTTGTTAGAAAAAATTTCTAGGGTTTCTTCATCCAGTGAAGTTGCAGGTTCCATGGCTGAGGAGGAGGAAGAGGAGCAGCAGGAGGTGGTAGAGATGGCAAAAAAATTTTATAGTGGAGAAAATGGAGATGAATTTGATGCTCTATTAAAATTATGGGACAAGTTACCTGACACTGCAAATTCAATGGAGGTTCCAGACTAGAGGAGCAATGGGATTAGGAAATATTTTGAGAGGTTAAGGGATATGCTTGGCAGAGATTGGATGGATGCAGTTGATGTGTTGGATGAAGCTACTTGGTGTGGGAAGGGACTGGAAATGGACCTCAGGAATATGAATGGCTACTGTGACATGTGAATTCTTTTATGTCAATGGTTATTGATTTAGATGTTTCGGCTTTGTAATATGGAATTTCTAGAAGTAGAATTAGAATTTTGTAATTTGTTGATCGAGGCAAGAAATTTTCTTGCATGATCCTGGTGAGCTTATTTGTAACTTTCTTTTAAAGGTATTTTAATTTCAAGTAGTGTGTGTATACATAAATTATAAACAGATTCAGTGAAATTTCCTTGAGCGTTTCTTCTTGTTTGTTGGTGTCACTTTGCAGCACCTGAATTTTCCCTCAATTTAAAAGAATTTAAAATTCAAGAGATCATGGTTGGTGTAATAAACAATTTTTACTCATTGCTCAGAGTGTTTATGCATTGCATTTTTGGTTTGTGGTTGTTTTATAATTATACAAGATCTGTAATTTATTGGAGTAATCTAGATTTAAAATTAAATCCTTTAATTGCCACAGTAATACCAAAAAAAGTAACACCAACAAAGTTATTGGAGTAATTTAGATTTAAAATTAAATCCATTAATTGCCATAGTAATACCAACAAAAGTAACACCAACAATAGTGTTACAGTATATTCAATAACTAATAACCCAATATAACAATAATTTAAGAATTAATTGTAGGTAATAGAGAGCATTTTATTTACAATTCCTTAGTGGCAAGAGAATTTTTAATTTTTATGTTATTTACTGTTAATGGTTGACAGTGCACTCCCAAATACTTAGTGAATTTCTTGCCTCTTGTACATATTCGAGGAGAATTATGGAGCTTTGGACATGTCATATTTCGCTGTGTCGATAAGTTTCATGAAGTTGTCCCTTGTCTTTCATAAGCTGTATTGATGTAACTATCTCATTTCACTGCCAAACCAATTATATTTAACGTTAAATTAGTGTATGTTTATGCATATATGGCTCTTGTTGGATCTGGATGAGCTCTCTTTTGCATTATCATACTCCCCCTTGCTAGTTGATTATAATTGAGTGACCTTGGTTTTCATATTTGGAATTCCAATAATTTAACCGTTCTAAAGGATCTGCCCTATATCTCTGATATTTTAGAACAAGGACTTGCAATTTTTTCCTTCAACAATACTTTTGTTGTTACAAGCTATATTGTTCATAGGGTCTTCTAGAAATGTCCTTACATAGTGACAAGAGTCAAGACTACTACTTTGTCACACAATTTAACGCATCATCAATAGCTCATACAATACTAAATAACTTCCACATTCAGTGTGCTTAGTGAATTCACACATCTTCCAATACAACAAAGGTTGAATTCTAGAGATCATTGTCCTTAGGGCTTCATAATAGTTGCCTTCTAATAGTGACTTAATTCTTCAAACATCACTATACTTGGTCCTTTCAACAATCCACAAGTGCTCTTTAACAACCATTCATTAACAAAAAAACCAATTTATTAGAGAAACATACCTTGTTTCCCAACTTCCCCTTATCCTTCTTGTTCTTGGTTTTGTGTTCTTGCTTCAGAAACAAAACCTCTAATTAGGGCATGTTGTAACCACTGTTACAGTGCTGCCAGTTCGGCCTCCACTGCTCAAGACACTGTGGCTGCCCTTCTTCTATCAAGTCTTTCCATACGTTGGGTAATAAGACACCTTCTAGCCTATTGTTGCACCCTTTTGGTCCTCAAAAGGATACCTATAGCAGTTCAGTTTCCCACAAATATTTGCAAAGTTTTTCCTCCACGAATTCAACATAGAATTACTTGTGATGTTTCACACTTTGGATGATCTTCAAACTCATGCTCTAGATCTTTTAGGAACAATGTTCCAACCTATCAGACTTCCTCTACAAACCAAGCACCCTTGCAACCTTCTTAACAATCTCTATCTACCTTCAGTCCTCTCTGAAAGCCTTGCTCTACCAAGGTATTTATGCAGCCTGCTAACCTATATTCAAACCAAGAATAAGAACCCTACAACAACCCTATTGCAACTTGGTCCTACACTAGATTATCTCTAGATTTTCGGACCTAAATTTATTCAAGGAACAGAGATAAGGATGGCCTAACAACTTGGCCCTATGATACTTTTCATCATTTCATATCAGAGATACAAACTTGACTTCTTGGTCCAGCTATTAGGCTCTCAACTCAGATGCTTTTCCTCTAACCTGTGCCAAACCAATATCAAAAAATACAAAGACAAAAACCTCGTTCTTACTTTTGTTCCTGTTTAGTTATGCTCATCTAAGGTATGTGAGGTTCTCTTGAGGAGATATCTACTCTTGTTGGATGTATAATATTATACTCTTCTTATTATTTTGTCTTTTCAAGCTTAACCCACATATCGTTGTTATAGCCTAGCTCAGAGAAATTTATTTGAGTAGTCATGCATATGCATTGTCTTAGAGACATTACATGTCAAAGTTTTTCCCTTTGTAGCAATCAAAATGCCTCCAACTCTGGATCATTGTATAGATGTAGTGTTTTGCCATCAATTATTGCTTTCTAGATTTTGCACCTTCGAAGAGTCATCATACATAAATGGTCTTATTGGATAAGCAAGATAACTATGGTCTTAAATTGTAGCACCACAATTATCACCTCAAAACTCGGATTGCACACCTTATGTATCTTTTGATTATCCTTAATCCCTTCAAAACATAGCTCTTTGGAATTGTAATTTGATCCTTCAAATTGTAGAACAGAAGTAGACCTTTGAATAATAGAATGTAATTCTTGTGGAGAACCTCTTACTACTTCAATCACATTACAATATTTGAATGCTTGCCAGAATCTGCTATAGTACATTATTTTATCTTTTTTCCATTGGAGATATCTTCAACTTATGCCAACATCAGTGATCTTCAAGCCTTCTTCTGTCAACCTTAGCTTTGATACCATGTTGGAAAATCAAAGGCAGTGTAATTCTTTATATTGATGTTTATTTATTAGTAATGGAACATCATGATTGAAAGTTAAACGAAGATTTTCACTCCTTATATGTATAGAATTTAAATGGAGACAGAGAACTAAAAGGAAAATTGCAATCTTTTATGTGTACTCTTACAAGGAATTGAAATGAGAATTGTAATTCAAATTTTCTCATTAATGTTTTATAAACTGAGGCTAGCTCCTTGTAAGTCTGTCTTTTGGCATGGCACATTGTACCAGAGATTTACTATTTACAAATGACTTATATTTCCAAATGAAAAATGATGCTTAGCTCAACGTGTTTTCTTGTTGGTCAAACTAAAGTAAATATTTTACTTCAAAGTTCGGTGTTTTACAATAATTTAGCAGAGCTCTAGCATCAAGACCTCACCTACCTGAGCAAAAGAGCTAGTTACTTTATGGGCTCTCTGATTATGAAAATGGCTATGGATTCTTGTTTACATTCTCGGCCAAGACTAATATTTATAGGAAGGATATATATTCTGTGTGATATCAGAGCCAAAGTGGAGATGCTTGTCAACCTTATCTAGGGAGGGAAAACCCTATCTCCATGATGCACTATTCTCTATATACATGTTTATTGATTAGTAATGGAACATCAGATGATTGAAAGTTAAATGAAGGATTTCACTCCTTGTATGTATAAAATGTAAATGGATACAAAGAACTAAAAGGAAAATTGCAATATTTTATGTGTACTCTTACAAGGACTTGAAATGAGAACTGTAATTCAAGTTTTCTCATTAATGGTTTATAAATTGAGGCTAGCTGCTTGTAAGTCTGTCTTTTGGCATAGCACATTGTAGTAGAGATTTACTGTTTACTGGAGGTTATCTAAAAATGTATTTAAGGTACCATGGATGTAAATTCCTTATGAACTTTAAACACTATAACAAACTTTGGTGCAAATTGTTGATCAATTCTCACTCGGTTAGGGTTATAGATGTTAATGAAAAATTTGTGTGCATGCATGAGACTTTGGTGCAAATTCACAATGTTGTGTAGCATTAGTGTGATAAATATGGGATAGTGAAAAGAATATTTTTGAATATTAGTCTAATTTGACTCATACCTAATCAACTCAGTCAAGTTGATTGTTGGTTGAACAGTTAATTGTTGTTTTAATGGACAAAAGATCTTGCAGGCCCAAATACTAAAGGGCAAAATGGAGAGCCCATCATGGGGTTCTCTTTGTAATTCTCCACCACTGCTACCTTCCATGCTTCCTCAAACTCGTCTCCAACCTCAATATCAGTGCTATAAGTAGTAGCATGAGCAACAACACTACGCTTAGCAAAACTAGAAGAACGTGTTTTCCAAACTGCACAAGAACTACTTCCCTCATGAGTCACCATGTACCATGCTTGGTCTCGATGGTTTGCTTCCTTCAACTCCTGGTTCAACTACCATATCTTCATTGGAACCAACATCCCGAACTCCACTAGACAACGATTCACCATTTTGTACTAGTGATTCGCCATTTGTACTCGTGATTCTCCATGATTTTACAAGATAATATAATCTCATGAGAGATTCGTCAAAAAATTATATAGACATATTATATTATTAATAAAATCGCCTTACATTTTTCCTATGTATCATGGGGATTCGCCCATTTATTATACATATAAATTTAGGGGGGTTATTAAAATTTTCCCTGCCGAGGAGGGCATACCCATGCTGGGTCATAATAAAATACTGAACATGGCCATCAAACATACACTACGGATCCATGATGGAAAGTGCTAAAACATGGTTAGGAAAAACATACACAATGGATCCATGTGATGCAATGAAAATAGCATATCCACTAAGAATACAATTGTTGATCTATGTTACAATATACATTAGTATGACTATTGAAACATGATAGATAGATAAGTGTTCGAGATAGTCCTCAAAGTACATAAATGGTACATAGCTCCAATGCATCCTAGGAAGGATGAAATGTAAGAGTGGGATGTCCCTAACCCAGGGTATTCGACATAACCTCGATGGTATGAATCTACACATGCGAATAGATGAGCTGAAGTCGAGCAAGGGTAGAGACCACCTGATTAGTATCCAATGAGGTAAACCAGTAACAAATGCGAGGGAATCCACCAATGAGGAAAATGGACCCCAAGGTACTTAGTGCGATCCACTAAGTGTGAATAAATTAGCTATCGTAGAACACCAGTGAAATTGACCAACTATGAGAAAATGATGTAAACCCACTGTCGATCATGAGGAAGCCTACCACTGAGGTCTGCAAGATCCAAGGTACTAACGATTCCTAGATCAAGCTCCTAGATAATTAACTGAATTCAACATGAGAAGATCCATCAAAGGAGGGACTTAATGTATCCCCCATAAATCGACACAGAACAAACCAAGATGATGTGATTTATGATGAAGTCAAGAAGCGAGGAGGTAAAACTAAGACAAGGATGGCCAACTCAAAAAGGTCAACATGCTACTAAATATGGCCAACACAGGATGATACTTCCCTTGAATACATATTGGCACGACACAAGAGTGACATGGCACTATGACTAATGAGCACCATGTGATATAATGAAATGACACAAGGGGCCTCAAGGCATGCTTCATATGACTCGAAGAGTAACCAGCCACATGAGTAAAGAAACTCATATGGATGGTATGACTCCTAGGCAAGTTAAACCCCAACTGTGAGATAATGAAGCAGACATGTGCCATGTTCAAGGGCAACACAATTAACTTTGACAATGGATGAAAATGAATATAGATGTTCCCTCCCTTTTCCTTTTATAAGATACTTTTTCATAAAGTTGTTCCCCAAGCCCAAAAAAGAGATAAAGTATAAAAGCAGGAAGCTCCTATCCACAATGGACTAGGGTATTCCTTTTTTGTTACTAGCCTATCCCAGTACAGAAAGGGGTTAAAATTATAGTAGGTAGATGACACTTCAAGTAATTTAATGAGCGTGAAGTAGAAAAGTTCACTCGAAAATATTTTCTAAGTTACAGAGTCTGAAAAGAGCTTAAAGAATACTCCTCCCAAAGGAAAGAGTGGTATAAAGGGAAGAAACTGGTCCTGGTAAATGGTGTAACTTCTCATGACATAAGGTGGAAACAAGGCTGGCTAATAGGACCACTCATTGCAATGGCTCCTCTAGGACATGGTAAAACACCAAGTAAGTGCAGACGGTAGACCAAGTAGATGATGATGATGGCTAAGAGAAACCAAGGCTCAAACTGCAGAATTAGGCTAATAAAAAGTGGCTATAACAAGGAATCAAGTGTGGAATCCTCTTGGGGTATAGTCAGAACTATGATGAAGAATAGGACATTTTTTGGCCTCTGAAATCCATGGTTTGGTTTCGATGGATTTTGTTTTTGAGATCCCACATTCATCCTTATAATATGGCATAGGGGTGACTAGCTAAAGAGATATTTGGCTCAACCATGTCTATGGTCAGGTGGAACGTGGAAGCCCTGAACTTGGTTTCATTTTTCTTATGTCAATAAGCTCTCTTTTCCTCTTGTATTGATGAGTAAATATGCTTGTTATTTTATGGATTATATGGATATTATGTACTTATCATTTCTATTGATTATATGTTGGTTATGATTGATTTTTATGATGGTGATTAATTATGGCTCTCATCATGTTTTTATTCGTAATTGAATTAATAATGTATCTATGCCTAAATAAAAAATAATGGAGTTAATGTGATGTAGCAACAATGCTTCTTTACGATTCTGAGATAAGTATGAGACCCATATGTTCAAATATGTTGTTGAAACCTATATAGTACATACTTATGATATGTTTGATGAAATTTTGGTCATGGCTAGTAGGGGTCCAATCAAGTCCTTGTTCGAACGCTCGCTTGTGCACCATTGTTTCATTGTTATATTTCCTTTATGAACTCGTCATTGAGTTCTTGGTAGTGACTTTGGCTATGGGATTGAAAAAGTGGCTCAAATATTGGGGACACTGACACAGGTCCATGGGAAAAATTCCCTAGATGCACACATGCATATGTTGTGGGAGCATATAGAGCCTCCCATACACACCCATGCCTATATTATGGGAGCGCTTAGGGGTTTGTAGGTAAAAAACCTCAGTCGCACCTAGTGGATACATGCCTGAGCGGTTGGGTTGGCTTATGGGAGTTATGTTGATGATGTGGAAAGAATGCTTGATTTGTTTCCATTGGTTCCACTTCCTTAAAGTAACCTAGGAGGTTGACTCAGGTCATAGTAACTCTTCATCACATGTTTACCCCGGTTGGTCAGTTACTTGGGTAGATGTGGGAGGAGGGTGTTACAGAGTGGTATCAGAGCATGGTTCAATCCTTGGACTAGATGGGTGGTGTGTGTTGGTCATGAATTCATGTCAGTTGCATGTGTGTTAATCATCCTTATGGTCCATGTGTTGGTTTCATATGCATGGTGTCGGTCATGGTTGTAGTGTTGTCGCTATGTGAAAGAGGATGCTTCTGTTGGGAAGTGTGTTGTCATGAGTGTATTTTTGGTTACATGTTGTTATATGTTGTTACATGTATTTTCCTTGTATGCTTGGTTATATTTTGTTGCATGTTGTCACATATATTGTTTGTTCATGCTTGGTCACATGTGTTTATGCGTGTGTATTGGTTTTGTTATGCTTATGTATTGTCTGTGTTTACACTTGTGTATTGTCTATGTTTATGCTTGTGAATTGTCCGCATATATTCGTATGGTTGATTTTTTCATGCATGAGCTCATAGTATGTGTAGTGATATGATCATGCGGTGATGACTGGACACTAGCTAGAATGATGTTATGTGTTGGTACACCTAGTTGTTATATGCCTATATGTTGTTATGATTATGTTTGTACATGTATTACATTGATTTGGATGATATTGCAGATGAGGTATCCTACGCAAATTATACTAAAGTACGTTGGTTTATTATGATTTGGTTTAGCTGACATATTATGCCTTGGAGGAAAGAGATCAAAATTAATCGCAATATGGTAGACTACAAAGACTCATCCTATGAATCATATGAGCAATGTGGTGGGCACTCTTTTGATTTGGCAGACACATTGAGAAGCCTGAAGGAATAAATAAGGAGTTGTAAGGAAAATAATTTCAGGATCATACATGCACGAGATAAAAAATCAGATGTTAAATCAATACTCCTTCAAAGCTTTTCATAATAGCAGCACCAAGGGCCACTTTAGATCAGCCATGGGCAAGAGGACAGAACTAATGGAGAATATGGCATGAGGTCTCAAGATAGAGACAGGTTGGATAGATCTGACACTGTGATATATGGAATTCTGTTGGAAACTCTGGATAGGAGGGGTGATCAATACATGTATTATTCTAGTTTTGGTTCAGATAGACATCATGATTTTTCATCATTATCATCCTTACAAGAGAAGTGAGAACGAATACTTGTCGGATGAATTTAAGGAAGCAAATCCACCTACTTTTGATGGAGATTTTAAGAAATATTAAGACGCTTGGATACTAGGGATGAACATGTTATTTGAGTTTCATGAATACATAGATAATAGGAAGGCCATAATTTCTATCTTTAGCCTGAAAGGTAAAGAAGACATTTGGTGGGATGATTTGAAGTGGGTTAGAGACATCAGGACAGAGGACTTGATTTGGCATGATTTCAAGAGGATTTTTAGGAATAAGTACTTGTCAGAGAGGTACTATGATTGTAGGGCCAAATAATTTTATGAGCTAAAGATGGGATTAATGACAGAGAAAGAGTACACTACTAATTTTCTTAATCTATTAACAAATGTACCATATATTAAAGATGAAAATTCTAAGTTTGAATGATTTGTAAAAATTCCTATGAACAATCTAAGTATAAGAATGAATTTCAACAGGGATGGAAAGGGAAAGATAATTGTAAGCGTAAATGGAAGCTGAAAATAACAGGGCCTCATAATGTAGAAGAGAAAGAAAATGTGGCACCAAAAAATAAGTTTAATGCAGCTAAACAAGGACATGGATCATAGTAGGAACATAGAGGTAATGGCACTGGATGGTTGGAGTGCTGGACATGTGGTGAGGAACACCTTAGGAGAGATTTTCCACAAAATCAAGGTGGTAGGCCTCAGATATAGTGCACATGAGGTGAAGACTATTGGGGATGTTGGGAAAATCATTCCTCATATTTATGCAATCATGGAAAATAGGTAGGAAAAGCACCAGGAATTTATCATTGAGATGGACAGTAAGATTTGTGATAAATTTATTTCTATTTTGATTGAACCTAGATCTGATTATAGTTATGTTATTCCTAAATTGGTGCATAAGTTTGGTTTGAATAAATAAGTTCATGCATAATCTTTTTTAGTGTAGTTGGCTACATGTACAAAGAAAAGTGTTCATGATTGGGTAATATCTTGTGCATTTGAGTTGCATGGCATGTCTACAATAGAAAAATTGAACATATTTCCATTGGGGTCATACAGTATATTGTTGGGCATGGATTGGTTATACCTTCACAGGACCAACGTGACTGTTGGGTGCAAGAATTACACTTAAGTAAAAATCTTCAACGCTTAATTGTCAACCTGAGGGATTCGTAAACTTAGAGACGAAGCACAAGCAATGCCAGAGATGGTATGAATATTTCCAATCTCAACTCCTACTTTTGAAAATAATAATTGCATAATCAATCTTTAGAGAAGAAAGATTAAAACTCAAACCATTAAAACAATCTGAGGCTAGAACAAGAAGAAATGTACTCGCAAAAGAGATTCAAAGCTAAAGAGGAGCAGTCACTCTAGCCAAATATTGATAAGCTACTAAGAATTTATTTCCTTCAGCAAAGACACCTTAGCAGTTCCCAAAAAATGGGCCCCTTCAATCCTACATATAAATATATCCTTCTTGCAAAAAGTCAATCTTGCACTAGTGCAAGAATCAACGATTTATGCAGAAAGTGTAAAGTAACGTCTTTACTAAAAAGGCTTTTATTCGTGCAAGGGCTTTGAAATTTCTCAAGTCTACAGCACTCTGATCCAATACCAAGAAACCGGTTCTTATACTCGATCCAGACTTCTTGCACCTTAACGTCTGATCCTTGAAATCAATAATTCATTATTGCAGTGTGATAAAACAGTAAAGATGAATATCTGTAAAGAATAGGAAAACAGTCTTTTTAATTAAGATATGACTGAAAGAATAAAGCTGTTAGAAGTAAGCTAGAAAGGCTTGCTGCATTATATTATCTAATGCTGGTACGAGAACAGTTCTCCTTCTTTCACCAGGGAGAAACCAAACCAATGTGCAGGAAATAAATAACACACCAACGCGCACTGGTTTAGGAACGAACCAGGTAAAGGAAATAAACCAGATCATGCAGAGAATAAATAGCACACCAACGTGCACTGGTGCAGGTAACTCTTCCTGATCGAACCAGGCAAGGGAAAGAAATAAACTGTGCAAAAAGAAACTTAACTACTTCACGCATCAAATCTTCTTTCCACTCAAACAGAAATTCAAAGACTTCAAATTAAATCACACTTAACGGTTTAATCATAAATTTCAAGAACAACAAGGAGGGAGAACATGCTAGTTTAGTTGGGCCCTTGACCAACCAACGCGTTTCCCTTTCAAACGAAACGCTACTCAGAATTAATTCATCAAATATTTAAGCCAAAGATAAAATCTACAGAACATGAGGCGGAGCTCTTCATATTAGAATCTTAAATAAATTACATACATGATTACATATCCAGCCCAGATTTGGGCGATAACACAAAATGGTCTTGTTACCAACTCCTGGTTCTATTCGATTCTCAAAACATTGAACTATTTGTCCTATTTACATTTCTGGTTATATATATCCTTTTCGCCACAGGCCAAAAGGATCGTTTACCGTTACATAATCAATTACAGAAATCGTTGCAAAAAATTACATAACCGATTGCAGAATAAGCTTTCGGCCTCCAAAATTAAATCGCTTTTAAAAAATAGGCTATGGCTATCTCTAGCAATCCGTCTCTCTTAAGTCCAATCTCAGCTTCTCTCGATTTCCCTGCTATCATATTTGGGACTCGGCTGCCTTCAGTTATATCCTCATTTATCGTATCCAAAACAAGCATTCAACCCAAGTGATCCAGATTCGTTGCCAAGATTCACGGCGCTGGTGCTGGTGTGGGATCTATTCTACCCTAAAAGTTAGTAATCAAGATAAGTGATCATTTATTAAATAGCATAGGAGGTAACGATAAGTTACGAAAGTAATTCTAAGTAAGAAATCATATAAATAGATATTTAATAAATGCTAAGATAAGTTAAAAAATGTAAAATATGAATTTTATGCAAAATATGTCATCGTTCTCGCACTAGTGCAGGATGAGGGTGCATAAGATAGGTAAAACAGGGTAATGATTATGATTTGGAAAGGGAAGAATGGTAAAAAAGAATGAAATTTAGGGAACTAACATCCTCGCATCCCTAAACTGTTGTGTGTCCTCACACAACTTTTTTACCTCTGCAAAAAACCAAAATTTTTGAATTCTCCAACTCAGTCCTGTTCCGGCATGTTGTCTTCAGGCTGCACTGTTTCGGCCTTCTTCCTCTTGATATGCCTTAAATTCTTCGAAACCTTTTTTAACTACCTGAAACAACATCCAGCCTAATATTTTCAAACTCTAACCTCGCTTTTATTTTTCTTGAGCTCTGTCATCAATTCTCCTTTGCTTTGTTCCTTCTCCTCTTGTGCTCTGGTCACAAGCTACTCCAATTTTCGTACTTAGAGTTCTAATTCTGCTATGCGAGCAACAGGAGTCACTTCCTCTATCTCAGCAAGGGATGTCACTGGCTCTGGAATTTTTATATCTCCCATGGTCGCATCAAGGAACTCTTCTTCCTGTAGTCCTTCTTTTTTTGGTTCCTCTTTCTCAGGTTCTTCTTCTGCTTCATCTTCATCATCCGGGTTTTCTTCCTCAGGCTCTTCTTCTTCTTCCGAGTCTCCTTCCTCAGGTTCTTCTTCCTCTTACGGGTATTCTTCCTCAGGTTCTTCTTCTTCTTCCGGGTCTCCTTCCTCAAGTTCTTCCTCCTCTTCCGGGTCTTCTTCCTCAGGTTCTTCTTTTTCTGGCTCTTCTTCCTCAGGTTCTTATTCCTCTGGTTCATCTTCATCCAGTTCCTTGTCTAATTTTTCTTCATCTTCTTCTGGTTCTTCCTCACGAGCCACGGCTTCTTGTTCTGGTGTAGGATGGGGTTCCATATCCTGTGAGGTTTGTGCTTCTTCATCTACATCCGAAACCTTTCTCTTCCTTTGGGGCTTTATCATAAGGTTTACCAGTGGAACATCGTCCCCAATTTGTGTAATATTCACCGCATCTGCAAGAACCGACAACCTGTCGTGCTCTGAGGCCTGTGCCTGTGCACCAGTTTTTTCCTTAGTGGAAGACGACACCTTCCTTTCTATTGATTTCTCTGTCCCCCTCCTTTTCACACTACTGCGAGAAGAATTTCCTTTCTGCTTCTCTTCAGGCCTTTGCTTGTACCAAGGGTCTGTGTCTTCTCTTCCTCTATCGAATCCTCGTGCAGCTGTTTTAACAACTTTTCCCATGTCATGCGAGAAGGACTTTCCTTTCTGCTTCTCTTCAGGCCTTTTATTGTACCAGGGGCCTGTGTCTTCTCTTCCTCTATCGAATCCCCATGCAGTTGTTTTAACAACTCTTCCCATGTCATACCTTTGCTTTCTAATTGCTTTAAAACCAGGACTTTTATCTGGCCATGGTGGTATAATCGTGCATTGGCCTGGTCCTCCATTCCATCCTGTACATTTCTATCCATTTTCTCCAAAATTCTGAGCAAAAATTAGGGGAATTTCATTCTCCAATGAATGTGTCAGCCCCCTTCAAAATGTTGTAGCAGTCTGAAATGATAAACCAGGGTAGAGGTGTATCTCCCTTCGCAGGTCATAAATTTTTTCAAAACAAACAGGAGATACTGCCATTGACCTAGTAGGGCTTTGCATGGAACTCCGCGTTTCCAATTGACCTCCATCTTCTTATCCATGACAAAATGCTACCAGCGTTTACCTTCGAGCCTCTTGTTTTTGAACCGTTCCACTCCCGTATTCTCCAGACCTGTTTCTGCTACTACAAATTTCTCCGTGACTTTGAATTTGAGCGGCCCATTTCTCACTTGGACGTTTTTAAAACTTCTTGAAAATTGTAAGGAGACGTCCCTATCATACCCATCGAACTTCTGCAGGAACTGTAAAAATCCCGACTCCTGCAACAATGGAAGACAGCTACGAAATTCAGTAGTTTTATCAATCTTACTGAGGGACATGGGTTCAGTTCGGACAGGAGGCATTGCTACTATCGATTGTGAACGATGAGTTCTGAGGCTTGCATGCAACACTAGGGGATCAACTCTCATAAATATGAATTTAACTGTTCATCCATCGTGTCTCCGGTTTACCTGCCATACGTACTCATCATTTCTAGTCTGGCTCAATTGGTACGCGTGATGGCAGTTTAACGGTCAGGTTCATCGATGACGAGATGTTTGGAACGAAGGTAGGAGTGGGGGAGTTATGAGCAAAGGAAATTTCACATTATGGCGGAATGGGATGGATTATATGCAAATAACTATTACACGATTTCACATTCATTCATAATTACAAAAAAAAAAACTTAGCATTCTTTTAAAAATATCATGATTCCTACTTTAAAAAACTTTGTACTTTCAACTAATTTCCTCCTAATTAATATAATATAATAACCGCTTATCAATGATATGAATAACATCATATAACTTTTCAACATGAACACTTTCTTATGCCCTATGATAATCTGTACTACTGTTGATGAGGTGTACGCTTGTATTGATCGTTGCACCGCGTAAATCACATCATTCTGCTGATACTTTTCTGCTCATGCATTGTTGATCAGCGGTTGTCATTAATGTCAACCCAAGCAGCACCAGGGGTTAACCCAATATTGCATGGGAATTTTGACCTAAAAAATTAATACATTCTAGATCAATAATGCTTTTGATGGTTTCTACTTGTCGATATGTTTCCGTTGATATATGGCACGCCATGAAATTCTTCACGGTTTGAGAGATATTCATGTTTGAAGTTTGTACCCCCAGTTAGTGAGCTAAAACCACATGGGGTTGGGGCATGGGTCATTTAAAAGTCATAATTAATATTTTTTAAGCTCCTAAAATCCCTGCCATGTTCACTCGTTGAAGCCCCTCTCAACTTAAGCATTTATATAAATTGTGATCTTCTTTTCCTCCTTAGACAAGGGATTTCGCCATCTGAAACAGGTCATCGTGGCATTTGCGCTTCAAATTTTTTTCTATGAAGGTTCAGAGGCTGAAATGTTTATGAGGTGAAGTAGAAATCCCGAGGAAGCTACTGTAAAAATTTCAGATCAAGTTGTGCAACATTTTTGGAGATATGATCTGTGGAAGTCAGGGTTTTTGCAGGCTCCTGAAATTCATCTCAAATAAGTGACCTTGGTAAATTCATCATAACTATCTCTCTAAGTATCAGATTGGAATTCTGTAAAAAGTGACAGATAGAGCACAATATTTAATTTTTTCTCTATCAATTTCAGATCCAAATGAGGAAAAAGTGACATGTGGCACACCGTACAAGTGCGCTCTACTGAAACAGTCCATAATTAGGGAATTGTGAGAGATTTTGTATAAATCTCTCTTCAAGAATCCAAATTGGGTCAGACCTATGGCATTTGAAAGAGGACTTAGAGGAATACTACAAGACCAAAAATCAGATATTGAGGATCTAAAATAACAGAGATACGCCAGATTCAATATCGAGCATCTAGAAGGCAAGAAAAAGCTAGATCATGTGTTGTCAAGGGTTGCAAAGGACCAGAATTTCTATGGTAGGAAAGCAAAGAAAGGTGCAGCAGAGGGTGGCATGACAAAAGCATCAACCAAGGTGCATAACAGCAGTAAGAAGTTCATCATATGAAGTCTTCAAGTGGGCAGCACTGCATACAATCATTGTAAAGGTATCATTGTACTTAGTCATTGTAAATACATTATTGTACAAATTGTACTAGTATCTATCTACCAAAGGTTGAAGAGGCAGTGTTGGGAGGTCTAGGATCATTATTAGGTGGTTGTGTCAAAGTTGGGGTTATGGTCTAGTATATCTTATTATTCTACATCATTCTATATCATTGTAAAGTGGACCATTTTCCGTGGTACGAGAGTCCATTCTTCTTTTATTCTTCTATAGGGTGGTAGGGTGGTGCTAGGGTGAGTTGTAGCTCATTGAGTGTTGGGGCATCCGTTCAGTTAACTGCTGGAGAATCTCGCTCGTTGGAGCATCCATCTAGTGGGAGCTGGAGAATAATGCTTTTCTAGATTCTAGGAAGTTGGAGCTTTATTTTCAATTGGAGTTGAATATTAAAGAATTATTAGAAAAACATTAGGTGGTTTTTGTCCCGGAGTGGGTTTCCACCTTAAAAAATGTGTGCATTTGTGTTCTTCTTGTTTGTTGCTATCATTATACAAACACTAATAATAATTGAAGATTAACTAATGCTCTAATTGAAAGGAATACTGATTGACCCCCCCTCTCAGTATTTCCAACAATTGGTATCAGAGCTTGGTTCCTTCAATAGCAGTTTAACAACTGGAAGGAGGTCATGGAGCATACCAAGAACGGTGTACCTCTATTCAATGAAAATAATTATGCACTTTGGAAAGGAAGAATGGAGGTCTATCTCTTGGCGCAAGGTTATGAAGTATGGGACACTGTTCAAAATGGATTTACATCAACCGCATATGAACAAGGTATGAAGAATTTGGTAAATGATGAAAAAGAAAAGAATGTTATTATCAGTGGACTTATTGAATCTACTTTTCATAAGGTATTGGGTTGTAAAACAGCCAAAAATGTATGGGACAAGCTTGAGAATATATATGCAGGTGACTCAAATTTCAAAGAAGAAAAACTTCAAATCTATAGAGCAAAATTTGAGCAACTACAAATGAAAGAAGATTGCAACATTACTGCATACTTCCAATACGTTGATGAAATAACCAATACTCTGGAAGGATTGGGAGAGCTAGTTGATGAGAAGACTATTATATGGAAGATTCTTAGAAAATTACCAAGGAGATTCAAACCAAATGTATCGATCTTAGAATACAGTGGAAATCTAGATAAACTCAGCAAGGAAGAATTACAAGGAGTTCTCATAGCATATGAAATGAGACTTGATGAAGAAAAGGGTACTTCAAATATAGAAACTGCATTCGTTGCATCTAAGCAAACCAATAAGGACAAACAACCTTCAATTGAAATGACATGCACCTGCAAGTGTGAAGAAAAGGGAGATGATGGAGAAGGTCTTTCAGATGAAGAATATGCTTACTTTACGAGAAAACTAAAACATGGTAAGGGAAAATTCAAAGGTAAACTTCCATTGATATGTTTCGGTTGTGGTGAGATTGGGCATTTTGTAGCAAAATGTCCGAACAAAAGTGATGGCAACTCAAAAGGAAAGAAAGGCTTTAATAAATTCAACAAGCAAGGAAAAAATAAAGGATCCAAAAGGAACTTTCTCTCTAAAGAAGATAGGTCATCATCTGATGAAGAAAGTGACAACAAAGAAGAAGCCAATGAGAAAGTATTGTTTATGGCCAAGCACAATAAACAAGAAGTATCAAATAATGAAGAAGAAGGGTTGACCATAGAAGAATTTTATGAGGAGGAAATCAAGCTTATAAAAGAGCTCAATGCTGAGAAGATCCGTTCCAATACTCTTGAAGAACAAGTTCAAGGTATCAAAATTGAGGTTGAAGAACATAAATGTATTGAAGAGTCACTTCAAAAGAAGTTGGAAGAAGGAAACCAAGAAAGGGAAGCATTAGAAGCTTAAGTAGTCTCACTGCGTAAGGAAGTGAAGAAGGGAAAAACTGTCCAAAACTATGCCAACAGCTCAAGGGCATTGGAAGAACTCATCAAAAATCAATGATCTTACAACGACAGAACTGGCCTCGGTTACAAAGAGGAAGAAGCAGGACCTTCTACAACAAAATACAATGAACCTATGAGATCTGACATACATGAAGACTTCATTGGACAAGATTCATAAGCACATCCTTGGAAGACGATTCCTCGACGAAGATTTTCATCCAGGTACCAACATATTTTTCATGGCTATTGTTATTCATGTGGAAAATTTGGTCATAAAGCTATAGAATGTCGCACGTACCCTAGGAACCAATACAATTCCAAGAGATTCTTCAAATATGAACCTCCCAGGGCTCAACGAAACATCAATAGATTTGAACATTTAAGAAATAATATGGAATGTTACAAATATTAGAACTTTGGACACATAGCTAGATACTACAGACTTGAAAATCCTCCAGAATAATCTTCGAAGCCACAGAATGAACGAACATGGAAGAAGAAGAGGACTGATAATTGTGTTCTCACTCTCAAGGCTCACAAAAATAAAGATGTGTGGTATGTTGACAATGGTTGCTCAACGCATATGACTGGAGATAGAAGGAATTTTGTATCTCTGAAAGAGAATAAGGATGGAACCATATCCTTTAGAAATGATGGATCTTCAAGTGTTATAGGATCAGGTACCGTCACTCTCGGAAGAAAAGATGTTATAGCCAAGAATTTTCTATTGGTCGAAAACATGAATCACAATCTACTCAGTGTTGGAAAAATGTGCGATCAAGGACGCACAATGCTATTCAACTCCAAAAAATGTTAAATCAGGAAAGGCAGGTATGGTAAAATTGTGGCTACAGCAAGTCGAGCTCCAAACAACATATATGTTCTGAATGAAGCAACTAAAGCATGTCTACTAGCTAAAGAAGATGAAAGCTGGTTATGGCACAAACGAATGGGTCACATAAAATTTGACAATCTTGTCAGGATAAGAAAGGAAGCAATACGAGAAATGCAAAAAATCTCAAAACCTTCCAACACACTATGTGAGGCATGTCGGCATGGCAAGCAGACAAAAGTCCAATTTAAAACAAAAGAACACTTTGCATCACATCCATTGGAATTGATACATACTGATCTATGTGGTCCTGTGAGAACAAAAGGCTTAGATGCATAATTATATTTCATGTTAATGATAGATGACTATACCAGGATGACAGTTGTCAGTTTCCTAAAGAAAAAATATGAAGCATTTGAGTGATTTAAGATCTACAAGGAGTTGGTTGAAAATGAAACTGATTTGAAAATAAAGTGTTTAATATTAGATAATGGTGGAGAATTCACTTCCAAATTATTTCAGCAATACTATGACAAAAATGGAATAAAAAGGCAATTTTCAACAACACAAACACCTTAGCAAAATGGAGTTGCTGAAAGGAAAAATAGAGCCGTACAGGAAATGGGTAGAACAATGTTGAAGGACTCAAAATTGGATGAAAAATTCTAGGTTCAAGCAATTGATACGACAGTCTTCATTATCAACCGGAGTCTTCTCAGAAATAATTGCAACAAGACTCCATATGAATTATGGAAAGGAAAACCAGCTAATGTAAAATATTTCAGAATCTTCAGAAGCAAATGTTATATCAAAAGAGAAGATCAAAATTTGTGTAAGTTTGAATCATGTGTTGATGAAGGTATCTTTGTTGGTTACTCACGCAAAAGAAAGGCCTATAAATGCTATAATCTAAGACCAAAACAGATAGTGGAGAGCATAAATGTTACATTTGACGAAGATGGTGTTCTAGCGAGTAATGATGAGGATCTAGAATCTTTGAAACTTGAGACAGAGCCTGAAAAATACATAGATAAAATTGTAGAACAAGAAGCAACTGTCAACGAGGAAGTAAGTAAACAATGATCATTAAGATATACCAGAACAACAACAAGAAGCTCCTCCAAGTAGAACAAAAGAGTGGATTCAAAAGAACCATCCATCAAATCAAATCATTGGTGACATAAATGAAGGTCGACAGCTTCGTTCATCACAACAAGCTCACGTTGCTTTTCTAGCAACCTTTGAGCCTAATAGTTTTGAGGAAGCCAACCAGAATGAACATTGGGTAGCAGCTATGAATGAAGAATTGGATCAAATTGAGAAGAATAACACCTGGGAATTAGTTCCACGACCAAAAGATAAAAATTTCATTGGGACTAAATGGGTGTTCAGGAAAAAATTGAATGAAGATGGGCAGGTTACCAGAAACAAAGCAAGATTGGTTTGCAAAGGCTATGCACAAGTGGAAGGAATTGATTTCGACGAAACATTTGCACCAGTTGCTAGAATGGAAGCCATCTGAATGTTTCTCGCCTATGCATGTTCAAGAAAAATCAAAGTCTACCAAATGGATGTTAAGTCAACATTTCTGAATGGAGAATTAGAAGAAGAAGTTTACATCAAACAACCTGAAGGTTTTCTACTATCACAAAAAGAAGACTATGTCTGCAGGTTAAAGAAGGCTCTATATGGTCTCAAGCAGGCTCCTAGAGCATGGTATGCTCGTCTTGATGGATATCTACATCAACAAGGGTTCAAGAAAGGTATTGTTGATAGCAATCTTTATGTCAAATAGATAAAAATAATTTAACAATCGTTAAGGTATATGTGGATGATATAATATTTGGTAGCAATGATGATCGAATAAGTAAGAACTTTTCTTCAAAGATGCAAAGTGAGTTTGATATGTCTTTACTTGGTGAGCTGACATACTTCTTAGGGCTTCAAATATCTCAGCAAGAGAAAGGAATATTTATATTTCAAGCCAAGTACATCAAGGAAATGCTCAAGAAATTCAAAATGGAAGATTGTAAACCCGTCCTTACTCCAATGGTAACAGGTTGCAAATTGAGCATAGACGACTCATCTAAGGATGTGGATCAAAGGTTGTACAGATCTATGATTGGTAGTATTCTATATGTAACAGCCTCTCAGCCAGATGTTATGCAAGCAGTTGGACAAGTAGCAAGATTCCAAGCAGCACCAAAAGAATCACATATTATTTCCCTCAAAATAATTCTTCGATATCTAAAGGGCACAGAGGAATATGGCTTGTGGTATCCCAAGGGTAAAAATATCATTATTCAAGCCTTTATAGATGCAGATATGGCAGGAAGAATTGATGATCGTAAGAGTACTAGTGGAGCAACATTCTATCTAGGTGGTTGTCTTGTATCATGGCTGAGCAAAAAGCAAACTTCAATCTCGTTATCTACAGTGGAAGCAGAATACATTGCAGCAGCATCATGTTGTACTCAAGTCCTTTGGATGAAACAAAATTTGCAAGATCTTCAAGTACAATTCAGTGAGCCTATTCCCATATTCCGTGACAACACTAGTGCCATCAGCATCACCAAGAATCCTGTCATGCATTCAAAAACAAAACACATTCTGATCAAATATCATTTTGTTAGAGAACAAGTCGCTGAAAAGAATATCAATCTTGAGTATGTTTTTACAAAAGGAAAAATTGATGATATCTTCACTAAACCTTTACCTCGTGAAGCATTTGAATATCTTCGTTAGAAGCGTGAGATTATCCCAAATTCTCATTAGATTTTCCTTATTCAGAATATAAAGGGGGAGTGGAAGTGTGTACAGGTCCACAGGATGGTTGTGTGTCAGGGGGAGTGGAAGTGTGTACAGGTCCGCATGATGGTTGTGTTTCAAGGGGAGTTACCCTTTGCCATTGATGTCAAAGGGGGAGAGAATGTTGTAGGTAGAGGTGTCATGATCGCAGGGGAGTACTTGTGTTGCCATCAATGCTAAAGTGGGAGATTGTTGATCAACGGTTGTTATTGATGCCAACCCAAGAAGCACCAGGGGCTAACCCAATATTGCATGGGAATTTTTACCTACCAAATTAATATATTATAGGTCATTAATTCTTTTTATGGTTTCTACTTGTCGATATGTTTCCGTTGATATATGGCACACCATGAAATTCTTCACGGTTTGAGAGATATTCATGTTTGAAGTTTGTACCGCCAGTTAGTGGGCTAAAACCCCATGGTGTTGGGGAATGGGTCATTTAAAATCAATAATTAGTATTTTTTAAGATCCTAAAATCCCTCCCACGTTCACTCGTTGAAGCCCCTCTCAACTTAAGCATTTATATAAATTGTGATCTTCTTTTCCTCCTTAGGCAAGGGATTTCACTATCTGGAACAGGTCATCATGGAATTTGCACTCTAAATTTTTTTCTATGAAGGTTCAAAAGCTGAAATTTTTATGAGGCAAAGCTGAAATCCTGAGGAAGCTGCTGTAAAAATTTCAGATCAAAGTGCGCAATATTTTTGGAGATATGATTTGTGGAAGTCAGGGTTTTTGCAAGCTCCTGAAATTCATCTCAAAGAAGTGACCTTGGTAAATTCATCATAACTCTCTCTCTGAGTATCAGATTGGAATTCTGTAAGAAGTTGTAGATAGTACACAGTCTTTACCTTTCACTCTATCAATTTCATATCCAAATGAAGAAACAGTGATACGTGGCACTCCGTACAAGTGCGCTCTACTGAAACAATCCATAATTAGGGCATTGTGAGAGATTGGGTATAACTCTCTCTTGAAGAATCAAAATTGGGTCAGACCTGTGGCATTGGAAAGATGACTTAGAGGAATAATATAGGACCAAAAATTAGATATTGAGGATCTGAAATAACATAGATACACCAGATTCAATATCGAGCTCCTAGAAGGCAAGAAAAAGCTAGATCATGTGTTGTCAAGGGTTGCAAAGGACCAGAATTTATACGACAGTAAAGCAAAGAAAGGTGCAACAGAGGGTAGCATGAAAAAAGAATCAACCAAGGTGCATAACAACAGCAAGAAGTTCATCATATGAAGTCTTCAAGTGGGCAACACTGCATACAATCATTGTAAAGGTATCATTGTACTTAGTCATTGTGAATACAATATTGTACAAATTGTACTAGTATCTATCTGCCAAGGGTTGAAGAGGCAGTGTTGGGAGGTCTAGGATCATTATTAGGTGGTTGTGTCAAATTTGGGGTTATGGTCTAGTATATCTTCTTCTTCTACATCATTCTATATCATTTTAAAGTGGACCATTTTCACTGGTACGAGAGTCCATTCTTCTTTTATTCTTCTATAGGGTGGTAGGGTGGTGCTAGGTTGAGTTGTAGCTCACTGGGTGTTGGGGCATCCGTTCAGTTGACTACTGGAGAATCTCAGGCATTGGAGCGTCCATCCAGTGTGAGCTGGAGAAGAATTATTTTCTAGATTCTAGGAAGTTGGATCTTTATTTTCAATTGGAGTTGAATATTAAAGAATTATTAGAAAAGCATTAGGTGGTTTTTTTCCCAGAGTGGGTTTCCACCTTAAAAAATGTGTGCATTTTTGTTCCTCTTGTTTTCTTCTATCATTGTACAAACACTGATAATAATTGAAGATTAAATAATGCTCTAATTGAAAGGAATACTGATTGACCCCCCCTCTCAGTATTTCCAACAATTGGTATCAGAGCTTGGTTCCTTCAATAGCAGTTTAACAACTGGAAGGAGGTCATGGAGCATACCAAGAATGGTGTACCTCTATTCAATGAAAATAATTATGCACTTTGGAAAGGAAGAATGGAGTTCTATCTCTTGGCGCAAGTTTATGAAGTATGGGACACTGTTCAAAATGGATTTGCATCAACTACGGATGAACAAGGTAAGAAGAATTTGGTAAATGATGCAAAAGCAAAGAATATTATTATCAGTGGACTTATTGAATCTTCTTATCATAAGGTGTTGGGTTGTAAAACCACCAAAAATGTATGGGACAAGCTTGAGAATATATATGCAGGTGACTCAAATGTCAAAGAAGCAAAACTTCAAATATATAGATCAAAATTTGAGCAACTCAGAATGAAAGAAGATTGCAACATTGCTGCATACTTCCAATTCGTTGATGAAATAACCAATACTCTGGAAGGATTGGGAGAGCTAGTTGATAAGAACACTATTATACAGAAGATTCTTAGAACATTACCTGGGAGATTCAACCCAAAGGTATCGGTCTTGGAATACAGTGCAAATCTGGAAAAACTCAGCATGGAAGAATTACATGGAGTTCTCATAGCATATGAAATAAGACTTGATGAAGAAAAGAGTACTTCAAATCTAGAAACTGCATTCATTGCATCTAAGCAAACCAATAAGGACAAACAACCTTCAATTGAAATGACATGCACCTGCAAGTGTGAAGAAAAGGGAGCTGATGGAGAAGGTCTTTCAGATGAAGAATATGCTTACTTTATGAGAAAAATAAAACTTGGTAAGGGAAAATTCAAAGGTAAACTTCCATTGATATGTTTCGGTTGTGGTGAAGTTGGGAATTTCGTAGCAAAATTTCTGAACAAAAGTGATGGCAACTCAAAAGGAAATAAAGGCTTTAAGAAATTCAACAAGCAAGGAAAAAAGAAAGGATCCAAATGGAACTTTCTCTCTAAATAAGATAGCTCATCATCTGATGAAGAAAGTGACAACAAAGAAGAAACCAATGAGAAAGTATTGTTTATGGCCAAGCACAGTAAACAACAAGTATCAAACAATGAAGAAGAAGGGTTGACCATAGAAGAATTTTATGAGGAGGCAATCAAGCTTATAAAAGAGCTCAATGCTGAGAAGATCCGTTCCAATACTCTTGAAGAACAAGTTCAAGGTATCAAAATTGAGGTTGAAGAACACAAATGTATTGAAGAGTCACTTCAAAAGAAGTTGGAAGAAAGCAACCAAGAAAGGGAAGCATTAGAAGCCGAAGTAGTCTCACTACGTAAGGAAGTGAAGAAGGGAAAAATATCCAAAACTATGCCAACAGCTCAAGGGCATTGGAAGAACTCATCAACAATCAATGATCTTACAACGACAGAACTGGCCTTGGTTACAAAGAAGAAGAAGCAGGACCTTCTACAACAAAATACAATGAACCTATGAGATCTGACATACATGAAGACTTCATTGGACAAGATTCGCAAGTACATCCTTGGAAGACGATTCCTCGACGAAGATTTTCATCCAGGTACCAACATATTTTTCATGGCTATTATTATTCATGTGGAAAATTTGGTCATAAAGCTGTAGAATGTCGCACGTACCCTATGAACCAATACAATTCCAAGAGATTCTTCAAATATGAACCTCCCAGGGCTCAATGAAACATCAATAGATTTGAAAATTTAAGAAATAATATGGAATGTTACAAATGTCAAAACTTTGGACACATAGCCAGAGACTGCAGACTTGAAAATCCTCCAGAAGAATCTTCGAAGCCACAGAATGAACAAACATGGAAGAAGAAGACTGATAATTGTGCTCTCGCCCTCAAGGATAAAAAAAATAAAGATGTGTGGCATGTTGACAGTGGTTGCTCAACGCATATGACTGGATATAGAAGGAAATTTGTATCTTTGAAAGAGAAGAAGGATGGAACCATATCCTTTGGAAATGATGGATCTTCAAATGTTATAGGATCAAGTACCGTCACTCTCGGAAGCGAATATGTTATAGCCAAGAATGTTCTATTGGTCAAAAACATGAATCACAATCTGCTCAGTTTTGGACAAATGTGTGATCAAGGACACACAATGCTATTCAACTCCACAAAATGTAAAATCAGGAAAGGTAGGTATGGTAAAATTGTGGCTATAGCAAGTCGAGCTCCAAACGACATATATGTTCTGGATGAAGCAACTAAAGCATGTCTACTAGCTAAAGAAGATGAAAGCTGGTTATGGCACAAACGAATGGGTCACATAAACTTTGACAATATTGTCAGGATAAGAAAAAAGGAAGTAGTACGAGAAATGCTGAAAATCTCAAAACCTTCCAACACACTATGTGAGGCATGTCGGCATGGCAAGCAGACAAAAGTCCAATTTAAAACAAAAGAACACTTTTCATCACATCCATTGGAATTGATACATACTGATCTATGTGGTCCTGTGAGAACAAAAGGCTTAGACAAAGAATTATATTTCATGTTAATGATAGATGACTATACCAGGATGACAGCCGTCAGTTTCCTAAAGAAAAAATCTGAAGCATTTGAGTGCTTTAAGATCTACAAGGATTTGGTTGAAAATGAAACTGATTTGAAAATAAAGTGTTTAAGATCAGATATTGGTGGAGAATTCACTTCCAAATTATTTTAGAAATGCTGTGATGAAAATGGAATAAAAAGGCAATTTTCAGCAACACAAACACCTCAGCAAAATGGAGTTGCTAAAAGAAAGAATAGAACCGTACAGGAAATGGGTAGAACAATGTTGAAGGACTCAAAATTGGATGAAAAATTTTGGGTTCAAGCAATTGATACGACAGTCTTCATTATCAACCGAAGTCTTCTCAGAAATAATTGCAACAAGACTCCATATGAATTATGGAAAGGAAAACCAACTAATGTAAAATATTTCAGAATCTTCGGAAGCAAATGTTATATCAAAAGAGAAGATCAAAATTTGGGTAAGTTTGAATCATGTGTTGATGAAGGTATCTTTGTTGGTTACTCATGCAAAAGAAAGGCCTATAAATGCTATAATCTAAGACGAAAATAGATAGTGGAGAGCATAAATGTTACATTTGACGAAGATGGTGTTCTAGCGAGTAATGATGAGGATCTAGAATCTTTGAAACTTGAGACAGAGGCTGGAAAAGACATAGATAAAATTGTAAAACAAGAAGCAACTGTCAACGAGGAAGAAGTAAACAATGATCATTAAGATATACCAGAACAACAACAAGAAGCTCCTCCAAGGAGAACAAAAGAGTGGATTCAAAAGAACCATCCATCAAATCAAATCATTGGTGACATAAATGAAGGTCGACAGCTTCATTCATCACAACAAGCTCACGTTGCTTTTCTAGCAACCTTTGAGCCTAGTAGTTTTGAGGAAGCCCGCCATAATGAACATTGGGTAGCAGATATGAATGAAGAATTTGATCAAATTGAGAAGAATAACACTTGGGAATTAGTTCCACGACCAAAAGATAAAAATGTCATTGGGACTAAATGGGTGTTCAGGAACAAATCGAATGAAGATGGGCAGGTTACCAGAAACAAAGCAAGATTGGTTTGCAAAGGCTATGCACAAGTGGAAGGAATTGATTTCGACGAAAAATTTGCACCAGTTGCCAAAATGGAAGCCATCTTAATGTTTCTCGCCTATGCATGTTCAAGAAAAATCAAATTCTACCAAATGGATGTTAAGTCAGCATTTCTAAATGGAGAACTAGAAGAATAAGTTCACATCAAACAACCTGAAGGTTTTCTACTATCACAAAAAGAAGACTATGTCTACACATTAAAGAAGGCTCTATATGGTCTCAAGCAGGCTCCCAGAGCATGGTATGCTCATCTTGATGGATATCTACATCAACAAGGGTTCAAGAAAGGTACTGTTGATAGCAATCTTTATGTACAAATAGATAAAGATAATTTAACAATTGTTGAGGTATATGTGATTGATATAATATTTGGTAGCAATGATGATCGACTAAGTAAGAACTTTTCTACAAAGATGCAAAGTGAGTTTGAGATGTCTTTACTTGGTGAGCTGACATAATTATTAGGGCTTCAAATATCTCAGCAAGAGAAAGGAATATTTATATTTCAAGCCAAGTACATCAAGGAAATGCTCGAGAAATTCAAAATGGAATATTGCAGACCCGTCCTTACTCTGATGGTAACAGGTTGCAAATTGAGCATAGATGACTCATCTAAGGATGTGGATCAGAGGCTGTACAGATCTATGATTGGTAGTCTTCTATATGTAACAGCCTCTCGGCCAGATGTTATGCAAGCAGTTGGACAAGTAGCAAGATTCCAAGTAGCACCAAAAGAATCACATATTATTTCCCTCAAAATAATTCTTCGATATCTAAAGGACACAGAAGAATATGGCTTGTGTTATCCCAAGGGTTACAATCTCATTATTCAAGCCTTTACAGATGCAGGGACAGGAAGCGTTGATGATCGTAAGAGTACTAGTGGAGCAACATTCTATCTAGGTGGTTGTCTTGTATCATGGTTGAGCAAAAAGCAAACTTCAATCTCGCTATCTACAGTGGAAGAAAAATACATTTTAGCAGCATCATGTTGTACTCAAGTCCTTTGGATGAAACAAACTTTGCAAGATCTTCAAGTACAATTCAGTGAGCCTATTCCCATATTCTGTCACAACACTAGTGCCATCAGCATCTCCAAGAATCCTGTCATGCATTCAAAAAGAAAACACATTCCGATCAAATATCATTTTGTTAGAGAACAAGTCGCTGAAAAGAATATCAAACTTGAGTATGTTTTTACAAAAGAAAAAATTGCTGATATCTTCACTAAGCCTTTACCTTATGAATCATTTGAATATCTTCACCAGAAGCTTG
>JAXQQM020079261.1:0-15198 GCA_034641835.2 Pinus albicaulis | reverse complement strand
GACTAGTTCTAGCAACAATCATTCATGCTATAGCGCAGGTTCCTAATTGCAAATAAACCAACTAGCGATGAAGGCTTACCTGGAGTCCAATGTTGTTGCTTGTAGAAGAGGTAGCACTCCTGTTCCTTAGCCCTGGCAGATCACGATCCCCACGATCTCCATTATGGACACCTGCACATGCGAGAAACAAAACAAACGCAAGCGTAAAATCTAGTAGATGCAACTATATGTCAGTCAGAAAGGACATAACTCATCATTATAAACAACAACAAAAGTGGAACCATAACCAATAGTCGTTTATTATTAATCAATCAAAGGAAGAATACAACCATAGTTCTGACGTTGAATTCTCCTTCGGAGGGTCGCCAATAGAAAACGTCTCGAAAATCCTGTCAAGGATGGGACAAACCTCTCTCTTTGGATCTTGACAATAGTCTCCTTGCTTGGATTTGGCCTTAAGGGAGTTATGGAGGCTCTTGCAGCATAAGGCTCTTTGGAATTTGGGAACTTGAAGACTAGCTTGCAAAGGATATGAGCAAGCTTTTATAGATGGAGGAAGGGGAGTTGGGATCCCTATAATCATGGGATTGGCCCTATCATCAAGGAATCTTCCATGAGAGGTGGCAAATCACTTCCTCTCTATGGAAATCTGTAGCCGAACCTCCCAACTCAAGATAGATATCAGTTCCTGGATCAGTTAGGACGAAACTTCCGCCATTTATTTTTAAAAAACACTCCTTAAATTGGTTGGCGCGAGTGCGACTCTGGGACAGAGTGCCAATTGGCACGACCTCTTTGAAGGATTTTCCCCATTGGCGTGGGTACTGAACTGGCTACTCGCACCAATACAAAAAGGGCCATTTTTATGGTTTTTCAGCAGATGTCTTCAGGGGGATGAAAGTACATGTTCAGGGGAATGCCATGAAAGTATTTTCAAGTTATATTACTGCTCACAGGTCACAAAATAAGCCCTCCAATGTGTGAGATGGGGAATGGTAGGGATGGTGACAAATTGCTGTGTAACAGATGCCCCCTAAAGTATGAGGCTCGGATGAGAGAGAGGGGTGAAATGCTTTATGAGAACGTGTCTAACTGAAAACTCCGCCGTCAGAAAACCCGCGTGAAGAAGTACAAATGATGTCTCAAATACATGATATATATGTGTTATGGGTGCAGCCATCCATAATAGAGTATACAATAATCCAGATCCAAGGCATGGACGCAGCCATCCAGTGGGGATCGATAAACAGACTCAAGTATGGCCGCAACCATCCAGTAAGTGAGTCATGTAAATAATCATAATAATCCACAAAATCGCAGCCTGGATTACAACAGACACAATCCAGGGTCTTGCGCTCCATCTCAATTTGAACACAGTATAAGTCCAAGCATGTGAAGAAATGAGCTAAAGTTGAACATGCAAGAACATCGTCTGATTACCAGCCAATGATGAAAGCTGTTAACAGACACGAGAGGTACCACCAATAATGAAAATGGCCCTCAAGGTACTATAGGTACAATCTATGGCATGTGAATCAATGAGTTGGCATCAAACACCCGTAGAATCACTCGATCGGAGGCCAATGATGAAAACCTCGCATCAAATGTGAAGAACCTGCCATTGAGGCATGTAGGTTCCAAGGCACCGGAAGGGAGTCTCTAGATTAGTTTCCTGGATAATGAGCTGAAGTCGATAGGAAGTGACCTTGATCGAATGTGGGCCATAGTGTTTCCCACATCATCGACGCGAGATAGAGGAACACAATTTTTTTGTGAATTACAATCAGATGAGAATCAGAGGAAGGTTGGTACTTGCCGAGGTCAACTTCTCTTGAACATATGAACGGCACGACAGTGGACTTGGCAGTATTTTGACATCAAAAGATCAGAGGTCATCATGACAAGGCAAAGAGCAGATGAGAGGTCAAAAGGGATTACCCAAACCCACGGAGGCAAGCGAAAAACGAGATGAGATGTCCCCAACCCGACACGGATGCAGACAAGTGCCATGTTCAAGAGCGACATACTGCTGACATGACAATGATGCTGGTTCCATTTTTTCCCCACCATTACTGGCGAGTACCCCAATTATTTTTGATAACAAGCTTGAAGGGGATAGCATATGCTTGTAATATAAGTCCGTCCTTCGGACGAATCCATCCTAGTACATTTAACGAGCCCTAGGAAGGAGCGACTCAAATAGCGTCATCATGACTGAATCCGATGTCATCAGGTTTTAATGAGTCTGACAAAGGAAGAACTTGGCATATTTTCATATTTAGAGAGTTTGAAAAGACAACTGAAAAGTAAACTCCAATGGTCCCTTTTCGTAAATAGTTCCTCAGATTCAAAAAGGTAGAAAACTATGTCTGAGAAAACCTCCTAGTCTCGATAGGCTAGGGTATTCCTTTTTCGTAAATAATCTATCCCAGCCCAAAAAAGGGGTAAACGTATACTGGGTAGATGTCATTTCGCAGCCACTTTAACGAGATCGAAACGACAAGGGCCTCGGCAATCTTTTCATGTTTAGAGAGTCATAAAAGAGCTGAAAGATGTCTCCAAAATGACTTTTTCATGTTTTTACCGAGTCCCAGAAAGTATAAAATACAACTCGTTTCACCATTGAAGTCGCGTAGAAACCTATTGCTGCACACAGAGGCAAGTGTAAAATCCATTTTTGACAAAATACATCAAAATATTAATGAAAATGCCTTTTAAAACCTATTTTAGATTTCAAAAAGTTATAAATAGTCTCAAATGGTAAAAACAAAATTACTTTTACTATTTACCTCATTTGGAGAGCAGCAGTGGTCCATTTTGTGCAAACCTTCTGACGGCGATTGCGACAGATCCGGGCTACCATTCAGATTCCCGTTCGTTCCAGGTAAGAGGCGCTTCCCTGTACTCCATTTTAATCCATTTTTTCATAGCTTTCCATTTCTCATTAGATTTCTGTGGAATATTTTTGTAATTTTAGGGCTCTGCCCATTGGCGCGGGTATCGGGCACGGACCCGCGCCAATGGCCTTTTTGATACAAAGGGCTCGCGCCAATGGCGCAGCGCGGTTTTCCGTTTCAAAATTCCAAATAACTAGTGATTTGAATGGATTTCCAAGCATCCCAGAGATCTAATAAAGGGTTTTTTACCATGTTAATGCAGGCAACCGAGTACAATGGTGATCGAATGGAAAGAGAGGGAGCATGGGGAAGAGGACGAACTAGCCATGGAGAATGAAACTTGTATGAATGCTCTCAAGAACTGCAGGCTTAAAAAGTTCTTCCTAACACCTTGCTTACGAGCTCAACCTGAGCTCCTACAATACCTGATCAGTATTTGGGATGAAAATGAACAAGTGTTCAAGCTGCGGGATCAAGTATTAGAACTAGAGGTTTCTAACGTATACTTCATAACCGGACTATTGCACAGAGGTCCAGTGCCCATATTGACAGGGAGCCGACCATTTGGTGAAAATATGGAGCAGGTAATGGCGAGGGTGTGCCCAAGGGCACGAACCGGATCAGGAAGCGAAAAGGTAGACATTCACACCGTCGAGGATCTAGCACTCAGAGTAGTGCTACACACCATTACACGAGCTGCAGGATCGCAAGCTCCACATGAGGTGACCAAGGCCCAACTCATACTAGCCTCAGAGTGTATGAGTCCTACACTGTTTGACTGGGCTACATCGGTGACAGTCAACATGAAGAGACAGCTCACGAAGTGCAAGCAGGCCAAACTGAAGCAGTTTGGCTACGGTTCTATCCTGGTATCGTTCATTCTGGAACGAATACCAATCTTCCAGGGCCAAGGGGCCATAGTAACTGAGCCGGTACCACGAGAGCCAAGAATGGCTCGCTGGGCAGCACTGATGCCTAGAGCAGGAGGGGGCCAACAGATGTCCTGGAGGCCAGAGTTTTTTGGGTGGATACTACGTCAGTTCATCGTAGTCAAAGACTGGCCATATGCAGGGACCGATTTCACTGGTGATCCAGATCTTCCACTCCCGGAGGGAGATGACTGGGACGAGGAGTTGGGTAAGATCGTCTTTTTTATTTTTGTGTTTTATGATTTTTTTTGTTAATACATGTCCGTTCTAACAACAGTTCTATGCATATGCAGATGTCGGCCCAGAGAGACCAGACGGTATGTCTCCCATTTCACAGAGAACTCATCTCGTAGCTAACCCTCAGGTGGAGGGTACCGAGGGAGGAGAGTTGGTCCAGAACCTCGAGGGGATCGCCCGGGGAATTCCAGACTACGCCCGACTGGCAGATGTTCCACTAGCATACCAGAGACATACGGTGGGAGTGCCTAGTCGCCTCCACCATCTTCTGAGACGCTTAGTGCATGTTGTGGCTTGTTATCATGAGCACCACGCAGATTAGACACCTAGGGCTTTATTTCATGCATATTTTTTGAGAGACATGTCGTCTCCGGATGTATTAAGACGAACATGTATATTTTTTATTTATGTAATGCACACTATGTAAACATTTCGATATATATATATATATATATATATATATATATACATACCTATTTCTAGATGGATCTCTTCACATGTGATGACGTTTTGTTTATAAATTGCGCAAATGTCTATCTAAAACCAAATTAGCTACTGCATCCATTAATGTATTCATATGTCTAGGTATATGTTGATATGTAATATAGTCAAAGTTTCTTTCCAGCAGACGAATATGCAGATACAGACGTAAAATGGATGGATTTCTGACTGAATAATGCCCGTTGAGCTGTAATACTACAAGTTGTGAGTCTAGATACACAAGTAATTCACAGATACCAAGGTTTACAGCCTCGGTTAATAATTCTAACACAACACTATATTCCGCGATGTTATTTGTAGTATGTCCCAGACACACACCTTAAAAGTTGACCAACTCACCAGCAGGATCGTAGATTACCCATGGTGCCGAAGACAGATTCCTGGTACTGCAGGAGGCACCATCCGCGAAACCAGCAAATGGATTGATGGACATCTGCATAATCAGGAAGACTCGATCAGCAGAAAGATGTTTACAACGCACACCACACCACACATGCACACAAATGAAATAACACACCTATGTACACACACCACACCAAAAATCACTTCAAGCGTAGTATTTTTTCAGGTACAACCCATTTCTGGGCTGCGCCAGCGGAACTCCTTCATAATCTATAAGCTCATAAGCCCCATTCTTCAAAACGCGTTTTACTATGTAGGGCCCATGCCACATAGGTTGGAACTTGCCGGCCCCAAGCTTGTCATGCGCTTGATCGTATAAGAGGACGAGGTCCCCTTCGACAAAGGAACGTGGAGAAACTGATTGATCAAAGTGAGCTTTGACCCGCTTCTTTTGTGCTTCAATGACTAAAGCAGCCAAACGGCAGGTTTCATCTAACCGTTCTAGATACAAAAGACGCTCTTCCTCAGCAGAAGTGTCGGGTAGAATTTCCACAGCTAATTTCAAAGAAGGAATCTCGCATTCAACCGGAAGAGTTGCTTCCAGACCATACACCAATTGAAATGGCATGAATCTAGTTGCACTCTTTGCAGACGTCCGGTAGGCCCATAGAGCTGAGAACAGTTGGAGGTGCCAATTGGATTTATGAATACCAACTGTTCGTTGAAGCATAGTGACCAGAACCTTGTTCACAGCCTCAACCTGGCCATTTGCCTGAGGGTAATATGGCGTTGAGCTATCGTGGCGTAAGCCCAATCTTGAAGTCAGCTCGGCCATCATATAATCTCGGAAATGAGTACCATGGTCGGTAACGATGGCCTGAGGGACCCCGAAATGTGCAATGATGTGGTTGAAGATGAATTGGGCAGCTGTCTTACCGTCGGCAGCTAGTGTAGGCATCGCTTCGGCCCACTTCGTAAAGTAGTCTACGGCGACGATTATATACGCATGCCCCCCGGCCGAATGAGGGTTACACGTCATAAAATCTACACCCCATTTCGCAAAAGGGCCAACGGTAATAACAGGATGCAAAGGGAGAGGCGGCGCGCGCATCTTGCGCTGAAAGACCTGGCACGCGTGACATTTACGGACTGCGACGATACAGTCTTTGAATATTGATGGCCAGAAGTAACCTGCTCGCAGAATTTTCTGGGCAGTGGCATATCCAGACATATGACCGCCATAGGTGCCACTGTGGCAGTCATTTAGGACCCTTTCAGCCTCTTCCAAGGTTAGGCACCGACGGAGCACCGAATCTACTCCAACGCGGTATAAGGTATCTCCTACGATGCGGTAGGGTTGAGACTGATGCCGAATCCGACGTCGGGCATCTTTAGTCAACTCAGACCGAAATGTGGAGGTCTAAAGATACACAATTATTTCGCCGTACCAAGGGTCACGAGTACTGATAAGGAAAAGAGTTTCGTCCGAGATATGATCCTCGAAGTGTGAAGGAGTGGAGTCTGTTGGGAGTGAGCATATAAGATCCGCGAAAACCAGTGATTTGGTTGACTTAGCAGTAGTGAACTCTAAGTCAAACTCCTGCAAGATAACGATCCATTTGGAGTATTTGCCCCCCAGTAATTGTCGAGAGAGAATATATGTCATGGGGTTGCAATCCGAAACCACTGTTATCGTACGCAACAGGATGTAGTGGCGAAAACGCTGCACAGCGTGTACTGCGGCTAACGCCAGCTTCTCGACGTGAGCATAACGTGTTTCTGTGTCGAGAAGGTTCCGTGACAAATAATAAACGACATGTTCATTTCCATCATCGTCATCCTACACCAGAACCATAGCTATGATGCTAAACGCGGCGACGAGATACAAAGTGAAATCACGGTGATAAGTAGGAGGACAAAGCAAAGGAGCATTAACCAGTAACGTCTTAAGCTTCTCAAAGGATTCTTGAGCAATGTCGTCCCAATGGAAGGGAACGTTCTGCTTTAGAAGACGCGTGAATCCTTTGGCCACCTCCGCGTAGTTCGGGATAAAGCGTCGAAGGAAGTTAGCTTTTCCCTGTAGACTCTACAACTGATATAACGAGGAGGGTGATGGGAGATTGATGATAGCCTCGACCTTTAAAGGGTCAAGGCGAATTCCGTCTTTGGAGACTATGAATCCCAAAAGACGGCCAGAATCCACGCAAAAGACGCATTTATGAGGATTAAGCCTAATATTGTAGCGCCTACAACGAAGGAAAATCTGGCGGAGGTGTTCAGGGTGGTCCTCTCTCTTAGCTGAGTGAGCTGGCAAGTCGTCCAGATAAGGCTGAACGATATGGCATATGTCGTGGAAAGCGTAAGACATCGCACGCTGGAAAGTGGCTCCAGCGTTCTTCAAGCCGAACGGGAGCTTTTTATAAGCGAAAGTACCCCACGGACAGATGAATGCAGTCTTGTGTTGATCCTCAGGTAAAATATTAATCTGATTATACTCGGAGAAGCCGTCCATCAAGGAATAAATCTCACTTCTGGCACATTCGTCGATGATTTGGCCTATGAACGGAGTGGGATAGTTATCCTTCGGATAGGCGCGATTAATATCGCGGTAATCAACATAGACCCTAATAGTACCCTGCTTTTTATCGACAGGGACAATGTTTGAAACCCATTCTGTGAGGGGGATGGGATAAATAAAGCCCGCGTTCAGAAGTTTTTCAACTTCTGCCTTAATTGTGGCGGCTTTGCGAGGATGCACCAGGCGTAAGCGTTGGCGCACAGGCTTCGCACCAGGGTAGGTTGGAATCTCATGCACTACAATACTAGGATCAATCCTAGGCATTTCCTCGTAGGACCAGGCGAACACATCTCTGAATTATTTAAAAAGATCAGTTAAACTTGTATCTCATCAGGAGAACAAGTTACTCCCATGTGTATGTTCTCAACGATCCTCGGTTTAACGGAGATGTTGATCGAGATGGTTTGAGTGATATTACTCAGGTTTCCTTCCGAAAGAACCTCGTGCGTCAAAATGGGCGTTTGGAGAGGTGGAGTGGGAACCTGAGATGCAAAACGCTCTAGACAATCTGACATTGCCCGCAGGTAGGGCATAAAGGAGGAACGATGATGTCCATCGCTCCAAGGCAGCTCCTCAAGAGACATTGTTTCAACAATGGCTTCATCAAAAGGAAAAATCTCTTTGAGAGGATCAGGCAAATCGGCCTGACCGAGCCAGGGGGATTGAGAATAGATGTCTAAAGCCATGCTCAAAGGAGCATGCTGAGGAGGGGGAGGATCAGATGCGGCGAATATTTCACTGTAGCTAATCTCTACTGGAGTTAAGGGCATCGATTCTCCAAACTCAGTCACCTGCTCAGGCGTAGGGATGAGCCATGGGTCGTCAGACCTAGAGATCATGTTAACTTGAGCGGTGTGCGGTGGTGGTGCGGGAAAAATACCCATGAGGACGGGGTCTTTGAAGAGATCGGACCCTACACTGTCAGGGGGATTTGGGATCTGATCCATGTATGGAACGTTGTTCTCGGAGGTGGAGGTGAAGAAGGACAACTGATCCACCGTAACGATTTTGCCCTCATGAGGGAACTTAATGAGTCGAAAGAGGGTGGATGGCACGCATAGCATGGCATGAGTCCAGCTGCGGCCAAGAAGTATATTGTAGTTGAGCTTAGCATCAACCACTTCTACTTCTACGTTGACAGTCTTCCCCTGTAAAGTAATCGCTAGACTCTCGAGAACACCCAGGGGTTTGGATTCCCGACCATCGAATGCCTCTAGGGAATTGGGAGAGGATGAAAGGGTCGGAGAGCCAATGGCCTTCCAGAAAGCGGACGACATGACGCAGGTAGAAGCACCTTCATCCACAACGGCCCTATGGATGTTAAGACCGTTGATCCCGACTTGAATAACAAGAGCGATCTGATGTGGAAGTCGGGGGGTGAAATTTTCTAAGTCAAAGGTGAGAAGACTAGAATCGGCGGGATCGATTCCACCGATTGCAGATAATAAATATTTTTGTTGTGAAGGACAACTTTGAAGAACTTCCAAAGCAGACATGGTAGACGGTGCTTGTGCCAGATCCTCAACAATACTATAGTGTTGAGCGGCACGGGCATTCGGATTGTAGGAAGACTTTCGTAGAACACCTTTAGAGGGTGGCCTCACAACGGGTTCAACAGTAGGCTTCTCAATTTCCAACAAACCGGAGACAGGTGGGGGAGGTGGACCGTCCGCAGCTGCCTTCCCTGGTGCCTGACGTGATTTTTTGTAATCCTTTGAATTCGTGGCGATAGAAATAGGTGCATCGCCATTCATCATAAAGACTTGGGACCCAAATGGTGCAAATGGTGAAGGCTGTTCAACCATCTGGGTCTGCTGAGATGGGAACGGTTCTTTAAGAACTGCCGGAGTCCCTTTAGAGCCTTTTAGAAGTTGACTAACCTCAGATCGTCATGGACAATCCTTAGTATAATGATCTCCTTCACAAATGAGGCAGGGGTACTTCGGTTTGCGTTGGGAACCGTCCTCAGTCCGAGGTTTGGAATCTGGCTTTGGGGCATCGGATTTGGATTTACCTTTTCCCTTCTTCTTCCCTTTGGAGGCCTTCTCCATAGTATTGGCCTGAATGGAATTAACCTCCGCAGTTTTGCTAGAATCGCTAGGGGCGGGAGGAGCAAAATTATTGGATGAGTTAGAATTCTGCTTCCCATTCGAAGATTTCTTCGAATTTTGAGACACGGAACCAATAACACCATCCACTGCTGGGGTAGGTGGAGCTTTAGAGGTTCCAGACCATGGAGCATCAAGCAAGATATCATACAGCGTGGCGGATTGTAAATATACCAAATCTAGATATTGAGCACGCGCTATGGCTTGTTCTTCGGTCACACACGCTCCCATAGCAATATCTTGGGCGTTTTTGTTAATGAAGGAGGTGGTGAACCAATGAGTTAGTATCTGATCAGGTATATGAAACTTGATCAGTCTACGACGACGTCGCCACTCATGAATGTGATAAAAAATGTGGGTGGCTTTGTCCTGCTTCAAAGAAGTCAGGAGATGCGTCCCGGCTTCGTAGCGAACCGGTAACTGAAAATGAGTCAGAAAATCCATGGCTAACGTATTGAAATATTGAAATATGCCACGGGATAATTCGATATACCACTTAGCAGCAGCTCCAGTCAAAGTGCGCTGGAAGAGACGCAGATGGATTGAATCATCCACCCAAGAGTTGGACGAACACCAAAGATGGTAAGTCATCACATGAGCTTGGGGGTCCTCTCCAGCTTTTCCCTCAAACTTGGGGCAATCACCGGGCACCTTGGTAGGAATCGGAGGCCAATAAGGATTATGTAGAATTGGATCATTTGTTAATTTCGAAACATCCAGTAACTCCAAGGTAGCCAAAAACGGAAATGGCGGATTGGACGACATACCTGGCCCTAGATAAGGACCAGTACCTGTACTCCACGCTGGTTGGGAATATCCTTGCCCCCATGGGTTCTGTCCAGCAGGATTCTGACCGTAGGGGGCATAGGTGGTATAACCAGCCTGATTCGGTTGCCGGTAACCAGTGTACGGGGGTTGGTAACCAGAGTATGGACCTTGATTATGAGTCGGCCCTGTGTAAGCAGCATTTGGATTTGACTGCTGAGTATAGGTGTAGCCAGGTTGTTGAGGACGATAGTTAGAACCTTGGGGCTGGCTATAATTCGGTTGGTATTGACCATGAGAATAGTAGCCACCTTGAGGTTGAGTGGGGTGCTGATAGGTGGAACCCTGCGGAGCCTGATAATTTGGGTGCAGCAGTTGATTTGGCTGCAGCATCGAATAAGTCAGCTGCTGGGCAGGGTTGATAGGATGTGCAGGCTGGCCTGGTTGAGCAGGCTGACCTAGCTGAGTGGGTTGCCATGGGTTAACAGGTTGGCCCGGGTGAACAGGTTATGTCGGTTGCACAGGATGACCTGGCTGTTGAGAGACACCAGGTTGGACCGGATGAACCGGTTGGCCTGGAGATGGAACACCAGGTTGTGCCGGATAGACCAGTTGGCCTGGTGGAGGAAAAGAGCCAGGTGGTGGCTGGTAACCGGTTCGACCTGCAGCAGGACCATAAGATGGTCCTGGCTGGTGTGCAACGTTTGGATTAACAGGATATTGAGGTTGCATGGGTTGGGAAGGTTGGACTTGCCCCCCCAGGACCGTATACCAGCCCTGGTTGGTACCTCGGCTGAGGCTGCACAGGTTAACCGGAAGGGTTGTAATACTGTCCCTGCAGACCGTATGATGGCCCTTGCTGGCCTGCAGGATAGCCTTGGATGGGCTGGCCCTGCGGGTTATAAGGATAGCCAGGCTGGCCCGAAGGTTGGCCTTGAAAAGGTTGCCCTTGCGGGTTGTAATACTGCCCAGCTTGGCCATACGGTAAACCTTGAGCATGAAGGTGAGCCTCTGGAGCGGGTAAACGTAACATGTTCCCGTGCTCATCGTATTGATTTGGAAAAGCATACACGGGTGTACCATCCTGTGCATAATGCGAAAAATAAGAGAGGTTGGGGTCTTGAGAGGTTTGTCCAACCTCAGGGTTCGGCTGTTGTAGGGACAACCGATACTCCTTCGGAGAGATGTTCTCCGGCATAGCAGTCTCCATGTAGACGTCTTCGGGAGGCGGCACTGCCCTCGCGGAGGGTGCCGTAACAGCGGGTGCAGACGTGGCCACACAGACAGTGGGTCGAACGGGTATAGAGGTGACGGGAGTCTGAGGAGACATCCCCAATGAAGGAACCACCGGCCTCGTATAAGGAGCTGATACCCCCATAGAGGTTGCGGCGGTGATAATCTGACCCAAGGATCTATACCCGGCTGGTAATGAGGGACCGGGTGATGACATAACAGCTGGTTCAGGGTTGTCTCCTAGAAATAATCTCTGAGGAAATAACTGGTAATCCTCACCAGACGTGGGGATTTCCTCGCTGGATTCACTCATGATTGAGCCTGCTGCTAGATCTCGTAATAGACAGCAAGGACTAGGAGGAAAAATAGCAGCTATAAAAGGCGAACCTGATGTAAGAGAAAGGAACTCTGCCCCTACTCTTAATTCAGACCAAGGGTCAGAAAAGGGCCAATTGAACTCAACTGGTCCCCCAAAGGGCTGCTCAGCAAGAATCGGTCCCCTTTCAGGAAACTCGGAAACAATGGGCTGCTGAGGTTCAACAGAGGGTTGTGAAGCCTCTAATGAATTGTCCGTATAAGGGTTACCAGTAGATGAAACCAAGGGTTCCGCCACTGTGGTAGCAACGACAAGAGAAAAAGACCAAACACACACACGGGCTGAAAAAGAGTCAAGACACACAATCAAATGGCCAACAAGAAAAATCTAACAGGGCGTGTGATCGCGGGTGCTTTGTTTTACCACATTGAAACTTTAGAAACTTTACCGTTTCATGTTTTAAGAGTCGAGAAACGGTTGAAAAGGTGACTCTATCTCTTTCAGTTTTGAAGCAAGCATGAAAGGATAAGTGCTTGGTGATCCTTTCAAATTTAAAGAGTCAGAAAAGATCAAATGACTACTCAGGAATACTAGGGAAAGGGTGTATCAAATAACCGTGAACTGCAATATACACCTTGGTTTCAAAATGAAAGAGAAATCAACCAAGGACTTAACGTACGTGCAGGAAATCTCCCTGAATGCTGTGTCCGGTGTATCATGGGTATGGGGCGGCAGAGTCGGCCTCCTGTGGATAAAGGATAGAAACCTAGTGGGGTCTCCCTTTATATACGCGACGGTAGGGGGAGCACAAGTCCCTATTAGTGCTATCTAAAGCCAAGAGATGAATGATAGCTACTAGGTTTTAAGATGCTGGAACACGTCTCTAGCCTAGATCTCTAAATGTGTTTCGTTAGATTTCAATGCCGCCTTAGTGTAAATTGAGTAAATTTTAAAGTTTATCTTCAATTACGTTTCAGTTTTCAGGCCCTAGCAAATGTAATGTCTCAAAATCTCCTAAATTCACTCTATATGCCACAATATATCATTTCATTCGATGAAAGCTATTTATGAGAGAGTTGAGAGCTTTTCACACAATAACGAAATGAACAGAAAACAACCAATGATGTCTCTAATGCAGCTAATGAAAACTAAAAAGCTTTTTGTTCAAGGTTACCAATCACTGATAACACCGAAAATATCTAATTCACATTAACTAATGAAAAGCAAAAGATATTTTTTTTTATATACTTTCAATATTTCAGAGCAAAGTGTGCTAAAAAATGAAAACTAATGCAAAAGTGATTCGAGAAATGATGATAAGAGAGAAAAAACAAACAAATTTCACTCAATAGCAATCTGAATCAGACCTCAAATCGACCAAAAGTCCTTCAAAACGAAAAGAATCCCAAAGACTCCAAATGAGCCGTGTAATCTAGGCCCAAACGAGACAAGGCAGAATTCAAATGAAGAAGGAAATAATCACTCAAACAACGTAATGAGACAATAGAAAACCACCAAACGAATGCAAAGAAGCAATCATAAGGTTGACCGAACTGATAAAAACTGAAAAATCCCAAGGGAGGCTTGACACACAATAACACCTAGATGACCTAGGGCTATAATGCAAAATCGATGGAAATGGGCAAACAACCAAAGGACAAAGGTAACAGTGAGTCAATCAAGGCTCCAAAACACTCAAGAAGTAAAAAAAATGAAACCAAAATTAGAGATCAGGCTCAGAAAGCTCAAAATCAAGCAAACCCTAGCAGTTCCCAGCACTGGCGCGACTGTCAGGCTGAAACTAGCGCCATATCAGAATTGGCGCGGGTAATACATTGACAACTAGCGCCAATTGGCGCGACTGTCACGCTAAAAAACGCGCCAGTCAAGTTTTCTATTCTAAAATAAAAAGTAAGCAATCCAAGATCAGACCAGTGATGTTTGGAGTTTTCAAAAACCCAAATTCACAGAAAAAACCAACCCAAAAGAGCTGATCAAGCAAGCCTAATCAAGAATCAATCGAAGAGACAAGACAGTGCTCCAAGTGTTCAGTTTACAAAATAAACCGGAGATTGATTGAAGTAGCTTTGATCTACTTCGCAATTGCAGAGCAAAAACGTTTTGAAGGCTATCTGGCCAACTTCAGGCTCCGTCTATAGCTCATAAAATGAACGACAACAAGGTAACGATCCCCAGCGGAGTCGCCAAGTTGTTGTGGAGGTAAATCCCCTCTGCGGACAGAGGCGATCCCTATTGGCCCGGATCGGGTCTAGCAACAATCGTTCACGCTATAGTGCAGGTTCCTAATTGCAAATAAACCAACTAGCGATGAAGGCCTACCTGGAATCCAACGCTGTTGCTTGCAGAAGAGGTAGCACTCCCGTTCCTTAGCTCTGGCAGATCACGATCCCCACGATCTCCGTGATGGACACCTGCACACGCAAGAAACAAAAAAAATGCAAGCGTAAAATCCAGTAGATGCAACTATATGTCAGTCATAAAGGACATAACTCATCATCATAAACAACAACAAGAGTGGAACCATAACCAATAGTCGTTTATTATTAATCAATCAAAGGAAGAATACAACCATAGTTCTGACGCTGAATTCTCCTTCGGAGGGTCGCCAACAAAACATGTCTCGAAAAGCCTGTCAAGGATGGGACAAACCTCTCTCTTCGGATCTTGACAATAGTCTCCTTGCTTGGATTTGGCCTTAAGGGAGTTATGGAGGCTCTTGCAGCATAAGGCTCTTGGGAATTTGGGAACTTGAAGACTAGCTTGCCATGGAGATGGGTAAGCTTTTATAGATGGAGGAAGGGGAGTTGGGATCCCTATAATCATGGGATTGGCCCTATCATCAAGGAAGTTTCCATGAGAGGTGGCAAACCACTTCCTCTCTATGGAAATCCGTAGCCAAACCTCCCAACTCAAGATAGATATCAGTTCCTGGATCAGTTAGGACGAAACTTTCGCCATTTATTTTAAAAAACACTCCTTAAATTGGCTGGCGCCAGTGCGACTCTGGGACAGAGCGCCAATTGGCGCGACCTCTTTAAAGGATTTTCCCCATTGGCACGGGTACTAAATTGGCTGCCCGCGCCAATGCAAAAAGGGGTGTTTTTAGGGTTTTATAGCAGGAGATGTCTTCAGGGGGATGAAAGTACATGTTCATGGGAATGCCATGAAATTTTTTTCAAGTTATATCACTGCTCACAACATGAAATGAGTCCATCGTTAATTTTAATTTAATTTTATTGACAAATACTCTGTAACAAATAGTGTTACGCAT